>JACXSJ010001888.1:0-65789 GCA_014851325.1 Pentalonia nigronervosa | reverse complement strand
ACACACACGCACACGCGCGCGCGCCACTGTCCTATCGACGCCGTAATGCTCTCTTGTATATACGCATAGCAGCAAGACCATAATATAATATATTAATATTACTATATATATATATATATATATATATATATATGTATAACTGTATAATATAATTTAAAGATGTATAGCGCATGGAATGGCGATATAAAGAATTGCACACACACACACACATATATATATATAGGCTCAAATCGCGAGAGGCTGATGGGGCTTAAGTCCCCTTACCTCAAAATTAGCACCCGCCCCAATTTATTTAAATTCAGCATACTATATGCATTTTCTTATACAATATAAGCGAACATAATATATACAGTCGGGTCTCGATAACTCGAATAAATCATTTCATTCTTTTTAAGCTGGCCACTTTGAGGAGGACCCGGCAATGATAACAATTCTATACCAAATCGGTACTAACCAGGTTATCATTGTAAACTTAAATAATTCTATCCTTAGATAACCTATCCTAGATGGCCTACTCATTAGTTTAGTTAAATATGATTCATCGAGATTATGTAATGATGCTACCGGCAGCCGTTAAACAAGATAACATAACAAATAATATGGTTACACGTTCAAGGTGTGAACGCAGACATAGACACACAAACATATACTGAAATTCATGTATAGATTTGAAATGTTATATATATATATATATAATTTATAATATTCGACGTGTTACCGACATTAATTGTTATCTACACGTATAAATATTTACGGAAATAGTGGGAACCCGGTTTTATTCAACCATTTAATAATAGATTAGAATTGTAATAATATACGTATTTAATAAGTTCTTAAATTAAAATAATAATAATTAATAGATGTTTAATACAATATTATGTTGTTCGATTTTGTTTTAAATGTAAATACTTAATATAATAACTAAAACTACAGTACACGCACAGACAATTATTAATATCGTCAATTGATATTTATCTATGAGTGAATTTTAGTTTCTTTTGAAATAATAATTAATTAGTATTAGATATTATTCTTATTCTCATTGTATCGTAATTATGCACTAATATAGGTGCATTATCTACAATTTTCGTTTTTTTTTTTATATAGGCTTAGTCAAAATGTAATTTGTCAATATAATCTTCATTGATTCACGAAACACTATCTACATTTTCCATATTATTATTTATTTTATAATTTAGGAGCCTAATATTTATTATGAACTAATAACAACTATACCTACTTCGTGTGATGCCAATTACATATGTTTGAATATGAACGTACGATATGTAGTACCTATATATTATTGTGATATAGTGTATAGGCAATAAGCTAATTAGATTGTTTACACTATAAATACTTTTAAATCTTTAGCGTAACTAGGGAGGTGCAAAATGATGTATAGGCGTATAGCATTCCTTGTTTTGTAGGTCTAACTATTATTTTAGTGAAATACCATTGATTTTATGTTTTTAAATTATGAAATATTTATCGAAAAAAAAAATTAAAACTATTTTGGTCATAAATCTTAATATTAATTCGTTATAAATTATTCCATATTCCTATAATTAACATCACTATATAGATGTATGCTGCGACGGACTGTAATATATTATTGGTGAACCCCCGTGAGTTTCATCCGCCAAATTTAAATTTAAATGAATAAAAAGGGTTCTTATACCTAATGTAGCAATATATTTATTTTGTTTTGATCATTAATATGATAAGTTTGTAAAATGTGTATAAACATTTTTTGATTACCTATTGATTTTTATAGGTATGTAGATTCTAAGATCGTATGGTTTTAGTAGTAGTAGCGGGGGGCGGAAGGGTGAGGCGAGATCTCTCATTTCACTGTGAAGCATTTACAATACAATGTATTCAGTTCAGTGGGTGTAAGCAGTTCAATCAGCAATATCATAGTGGTTGGATTGCTAGGTATAGTGTTGCTGTAAAACAATGCATCGTAATTCGTAATTCATAAAACAACTAATATAAATAATTCACAAATAAATATAATGGATTTAATAGGATGAAGAATAATATAGCTTAACCATTTTGTAGCTCAACAATAATAATAAACCTGCTATTTTGGCCTATCATTTATAAACATTAAATAATGTTATATATATAATAAAATATATAAAACTGGTAACTGTTGCCTGAAATCTGAATGAATTTATTGTTCACAATAAATATAATTCATTTAGGTATACATATACTTTAAAATATAAATATAACAATAAACTGTTTGATTATTAGAGTCAAACTTTTATAACATTACTAATAAATTTTAACTTTATATTTTGTATTATATAGAATAGAATCGTAAGAATAGATAAGCTATTTGTGCTACTATAAAAAATATAAGCACAAATAAAAAACGGGTATTATTGGTTATTATTTAATATTATAGAGACATCTCTATATAGTATTACTTAAAATTATGAAGATGGTTTATATACAGTCATATAGAGTCACAAATCACATTCACAATCAAACGATTATGGGAATAATTAATATTTACGTAATAAGGCGGAGTCTCGGGGATTCTTAAGGTAGCTCTAACTTAGGGTAATCATACGTTCTGAATTATATAGTATTCACCTTTATTTCAACTTTGTGTCCTGTTCTGACAAACTTTTTTCAGGACGCTTTTTGACCCTCTTTTTATGTAGATTCTATAACTATTCCATATTAATTTGTATTAATATATTATATACAATATTCATTATGATTTACATATTTTATTTTACTTTTTTTTATAATTTCTTAATACAAATATTATATTATTGATGATGACAGTAATAGCGATTGCATTCGTGATAAATAATAACAACAAAAATCGATATCGGTGAAAATACGTATATATAATAATATAGTATAAATCTCAATGTAGTTCTATGTACAAGTAGTATCGGTTGTATGAATAATGTACGTTTTTTTACAACAATTAAAAATTTACAAAAAAAACTATAATAGATAGGTACGTATTATGGAAATTATTTTAGTCCTGTTTTTTTATTTTTTTAAATATAGTTTAACTATTACTACTTACTTATTGTAACTTATTGTATCTATAAATTACAACAAATTTTTATTTTTAATAATTATGTTTGAGTTTCAATATCATTTTACTGCATGATTGCATCTTAAATGAAATTTCTAATTAATCAAATAAACACTTAATATTGTATAGATACACACGAAGTTATTCTCGTTATAATATGGTTATAGTACCTATATTACAACTTAATATATTTTTAATAACTGTACAAAATGTATACCTAAAGATTTATTATTACGGGTAAAATATTTTTCGTAGAAATATAGAAGAGTTATGTCAACTTTCCAGTTTCTACCACTATATTTTACACACAATAGGTAAAAGTATTTTTAATGAATAAATATTCATATATAAATGCACCGCCCCCCCTCCAAAAAAAAAAAAAAAAATGTAGGCATGTTTAGTCCAAGTTAACAATGGTGATTCACAAAGTTATAGTATTGCAAACTATTATTAATAGAACACTTCTTAAAATTTAAATAGTAGTTAAATCTAAGCTAAGTACTTTATAATATGGTCCTAATAATAGTTTACTTATGTAAATTTCAGACATCCTAAATATTTAAATTAATTAATCATTAAAGATAAAACGGGGGTGAGTCTACTTGGTGAATCATTCTGTGTGCATACACCACCTGGCTGTACAACAATATGTGTAATTTATATTTGCAGTTTATAAACAATCTCGCGCAGTCTTGCTGTATTGAATAAGGTGAACTGCTTAAGTATATGATAATTTATTATTAATAGATACATCAATACATAATATTATATTATGATGCGCCCATCACGCGATGAGTTGAACCACAGAATAGAATAATAACGTTGAAATGATAATAATTACACAACGCGTATAGGTATTTTATTATATATAAATTATCTACCCCTATAAACATAACACATGCGCGTGGAATGCTATTATATTGTTTCCATTTCCGCACATTATATAATTTAATACGTACCTACGCATAAATATACGCATAATTATTATACCCGTACAAAAATAATCAATGTTGCATATTATTTGCAGTATACCTATAGGAATAGGAAATGAACACCCAACACAAATGTTAAACATATAGACATGCCGTAGGTGGTAGGTACTATTCGCAATTATACAATAATATCAAAGCGGCTCGAGCTTCGCGAAAGGCTATAATAATTATAACAGTTTCTTCGTTTCTGGTATTCTAAGATTTGCATAATACTAAATACTAATAACATAATACTTATATGAATATAGGCGGTATACTTTTACAGTTTATATATAATATGTAATATATATTATATATGTGCCAATTAGGCGTAGGCATACACAACATAATCATTCAATATATTACAAACATGTCATATAGGTAAATACGTAAATTTCAAATTTTATTTTATGCTTATTTTATACATACTAAACTCCTTTATCTACTCATATCTATAGTTACTATTAGTATATATGGTTGTACCTAAGCTCATAAATATTGGCCATTTGCTTTTACTGTAATTTACATAGGTACAATGACCTACAGTAAATTTGTAAATTTATAATGTTGATATAATTCTACACTCTACCTAATTAAATATTCGTTAATATAATTACCTAAACAAATATAGTCAATACATTTATGGGAAAAAGGAAACTTCGCCGGTTATTTTGAAGTGGCTAAATTATTCCTTTACGCGGGTATCCTAAATAGGTATCTAATTAGGTAGCAAAATTATTTTTAACATCATATTATTCGTTAAAGCTATAGTTACTGAGATTTAAATATTAAACATGGTATATGATTGTATATTTTCATGTATGTACTTATAGATACAATAATATTTAATATGCAAAATGTATAACACATGTTCGCGTTATATATAAATAGGTACACGATTGGTTTCTAGAAATCAATTATAATAAAATCAAACAATAAACAGATTTCAAATCAATTGAATTCATTAAATTTATAGGTATCAATTATATAATAGTACCAATAATTACTAATATTAATTGAATAAAACCAAGGTGAGATATACGGTAAACTTTTATGCCTAATAGTTTGTATTCTATACAACATGCAAATACGACAATTACGTAAGAATTTTGTATTTTGCATATAGTGATTTAAATTTTGAAATAAAACATCCTACAATAAAAGCTTAATCAAATATTAGTTTTCAATTGCCACAGTTGAATTTGGTTGTACCTAACCATTATATTTCCTATTAAGATTAAAATCCATTATTATCTTGTTGATTTTCCCTAATTTTATACGTACTAGGAATATTTGATGTTTATAGGTAATATTGTATGTACTTTGCTACACCAACATCTATCTTATCTGTCAATATATTATAGTTTGTGGTTTTGTCACATTGTGCAATTGAAGTTTGAACAGATGTATTACTTTTATAAAGATAAGATGGAGCTTAATTTATTTGGTTTTTATAACGAAACTAACATATTTATAGTTCATCTGTCAACTGTGCGGTTTACAACAAACGGTTTTAGAGCCGGTTTAAGTTAATAGTTAAGTTTAGTCTTGTTCAGAATTTAGAGAAAGATATTACTCGATCATTACTCATTAGTTCATTGCGCTATTCTGGCATTCGTGAACAACAATGCATATTAATTGTAAAATAATAACACGCGAATATGTCATTTTTAGATTTTTAACATTTAACAACTTTACTATATTATGATTTAGTATACATTAACTGTTTTAAAATTAATTTTACTACAACTGCAACCCGAGTAACCTGACCATCATGGTTCGAGCAATATTTTGACATTCCAATAACCTGCAGCACGCATCACATTCGTAACCGGAAACGATATTGTAAGTTGTATGATATTATAAAGCGTTTATTAAAAATAAATTTATAGGTAAACTAAAAACTTAAAGAGTATTTAATTTATCACGCTGAAAGTTATAATGAATATAATAGAATGGCGAAAATTGTTTAATTATTTTTACGGGGTTTTTTTTTTTTTTGATAATATACCTACAAGTAACAATATATTAAGTATTTATGTACATTATAGTTTAATATATAGTAAATACTATATAGTCTTAAATATCTTTCAAGTTATAACTTATATAAGATATGTTTTTATAAAAGTTTGTCTTATACAATTCAGATACAATAGACTGTTTGTAAATTAACGAAATAAATATAAGTACAACAAATGAAAGTCGATATTTTTAAAAGATGCACTTTTTATCCATGATAGTGAAGTTCATTTAACCGTTATATAATTAATTCATATTATATTATATATAAACGTTGTTTTAAGTTTTGGTTTAGTCGCGCGTATAGATAAAATATGTATGATCATTGATTATTATATGTATCCATGTATCCTAATCCATGGTATGATGCAGGTACAGTGCCTACAATACATATTGGAAAAACTAATAAAAACACGGCAATAATGTCTATAGGTGCTGTCTATTGTATATGCATAGACAATAGGTGTAATATTTTTTTTAGATGCCATATGATATACATATATATTCCATGTAGCTATAAAATTGTATAAAGTACATATATACCTAATAGTGATTTTGTATAGGTAGTAAACGTTGTTATATTTATATAAGTACCTAATAAATATTAAACGGTATATAGATACATATTTACATTCGTGGTTTAAATGTCCGTACTCTGTACAATTGTATATAAAAAGGAGTTTAGATCAACCGAATAAAATTATTTGTGGCTAGTTCTATAAGATCTACTGTGCAGCAACGTCACTGCGGTATTGTACATCGAGAATACCCTTTGGACATATGCATATAGTTCTGCTGCGGTATGCAAAGTGCACTATTAAAAAGCGAAAAATAATATTAAATAGGCAGGCCTAATATAAATATATATATATATATATATATATAAAGATAAGCAAGTCATTATTATGCATATATGTGCGCAGTATAAAGACCGTCCGTTTTTTATATAAATATATACATATATAATTTCATGTGATTTCTAGGCATTCGCGGTAACGATGTAGCATATAATCATGCGCGCATATACGAAATCATAAAATCAGAATTTTATTTCCCGGACCACGCGCGTCGTCGGCGTGTGTATTCGACAGAACAAAAAAAAAAAAAACGAGCCCCTAACGATTCGATATGTAGCGTTCATTTTCCTCCTTCCACGCCATTAAATCCATCCCCGTCGCGCGCGCCCCATCGCTGCAGCCGAGTCGCCCGAGCGAGAGGGTGACGGAACGACGACCGCCGCCGCCGCCGCGAGAGAGCTGCGGCAGTGGCGGCGAAGTGCGCGCGAGGTGGCTGCCGGCAAACGGGCGAAGGGGTGGTGCGGGAGAGTCGTGAAAAATCATCTTTTCGGCACGAAAAACGCAGACACGCTCGCCGTACGCGGCGACTAACTGTAACGGCGGTGGTGGCGGCGGCGGCGGTGGAGGGGTCGTACGTCGCACGCACGCACACCGTCGTCCGTATCCCCACCGCGAGCTGACGTCACGGCCGGCTATACCATTGGGCACAGGCGTGGCGTCCTGGTCGCCGCCGCCCGCTCGGCCGTCCGATGGAAAGGGGTTCGATAATGTACTACACGAAGCGTTTGACGGCGGAGCGGGGGCGGGGTGATCAGACTGCCGCCGCCGACCGTTGCCGTCGTCGTCGTCGTCGTCGCCGTCGTCGTCGCCGTCGACGCTGCCGCCGCCGCCGCCGGCAGCGGTCGCGCGCGTCGCCAGTCGCCGTCGAGAGTCGAGAGCCGCTGTCCGTTCGTGCACGTAGTGCGTTGTGTAGCCGTCGTCGCTACGCGAGTTTCACAGTACGCTTCTCGTACGTAATATCTATATATGTGTATGCATGTACGTGATATTCACGCAGAGCGCTGTTCCGTTGTGCGCATGCGCGCCGTATAATATAAAATTTACCGACGGCCGTCGTAGCGGTGTGTGCGTGCGTGTGCGTGCGCGGTACAGTGTAGTGTGCACTGTTCCGCGGTCCTTTTGTCGCGCTCGTGTGCGTTCGTACGTCCGCCGCTGTGCTCCGTGGTTTCGTGCGCGTGTGAGCGCCGCGTAGCTTTTCGCGTGGTGGAAAGTGTAGTGTGCGCGCCCGCTACGTTGCCGTCGCCGCCGCCGCCGCCGCCGCTTCGTCTGCAGCTCGTCCAGCCCGCCCGGCAACGTTGCAATGTCGCGCCGTTGAACGTCGTCGTGCGTTATATTGTGCCTACCTGTGTACGATATATATTTACACGCACATATATATATATATATCGTTATATTACAATAATACATTGCGGTTGATAACAGGTAATATTTTTTAACGACAATATTTTTTTGTTTTGTAGTTTTATCGTTTTAGTGTTACACTGCACGTTTTCGTTCACGACCGTGTGTTATAACGATATGCATTATGACATTATAATATATAATATGTGTGGGTGTATTCATGGCTCGCCTTATCAATCGACCGGAATTCCGAACGACCGATTTATGTCGTCTCTCCCTCGACGACGCCAAATACACCCTCCGAAGTCCGGAACAACTACTATAGAGGGACGAGCGACTATTGTCGATTGTTTTTTTTTTTTAAAACTTTTTCGTATATTATGAGCAAAGGGAACCCTTTTATTCGGGCAAGTATAATATCTTTGTATGGCCAAATACCGACTGCCTGGGTCGTTGTCGTTATCGATCGTAACGCCGCCCGGCGAATACAAATACACGAAGGAAAAAAGGTCGCTCCACACTTGTTGCTCTAGGACGTCGTCGCACCCGGTGCCGGTCGTTCCGCGAGTGGGCGCTGTGCGCAAGTGTGCTGCCGCGGGTGTTGCGATCAATAACGCGGCGGCCGACTTTTCCGGCGCGCGGGAAACTGCAGCGGTGACGACGGCACGCGTCTGGTTGGTAACACTGCGATCGCACCATTCTCGTCGACTGCGTCAAACGACTCAAATGCTGGAGACTTGATTCAACGACCCACTGCAGGTGGAATCTGAAAGTCTGCGCCCCGTGAACGCTAGACGGGTGCGTGTATGCCGCGTGTGGACGAAACGATTTTCCAAACAAATTCGATATTTTCATATCGTTTCCGGTGTGTTGAGCTTGGACGTGTACGAGTGCCAACTCGCAAGTCGTCGTGTACGAGCGGCGGGGGTGGGGGGGGGAAGGGTAGGTACCTACTCGTACAGAAAAATTCACGAGCAGAAACGCGACCTGCAAGGACGAAGAAGAATGGAAAACGTGAAAAAAAAAAACTGACGTTGTGGTTCCATGGGAACGACCGCCGTCATGGGTGTTGGTCACGGTTTATGTTATGTGTGTATATATATATATATATATATATATATTATTATTACAATGCGTCGCCACAGCAGTAGCCCAATCATCCCGATTGCGGAACGACGATAATAATATTATTAAAAAGAATTCAAAATGCCACCGTCCCTCTGCCACGCCGCGTGAACTGCAGCTGATGCCGGTCAACGCTACGGCCGGCGTACCCATCGCCGCACGGCTCGCGCGTATTTAAACTGCGCGCGGCGTGCCCCCCCCCCACCCCAAGCATATTTTACCATCGTTTCATAAAATATGCGCCGTTCGGGTCGGGTGTCCGAGACGCGTTTCAACACATTAATATAATACAATATCACGGTTTATTCTTCAACCGCCGAAAACCGTTTGAGGTTACGGACGACCGTGCACGTGTGTAATTGCGGCGCTATTTGTAAGTTTAACGGACCAAGACGCGCTCGGCGACGACGGGTATATGGTCGGCGATTTCGATTGCGATGTGTGTGTGTGTGTGTGTGTGGGGGGGGGGCGGCGGCGGCGGCCGTCGATTGGAATACATTAATGACGCAATGCGATCTATTTGCCCGGCGGAGGTGGCAAACGGAGGATAGGTATATTATTATTATTATTGTAGATACGAACGGCGTACATCACGCTCTGCGGCGGACATGTGCGTAGTGCGCGCGCTGGCAACCGATAATAAATCGCACGTGGCGCTCCGGGAGTACATCATAAATCGCCGTCGTCGACTCTTGTGCCCGGTCTCTCCCTCCGACCGGTATGTCGTGTAGACCGCACGCCACAATAACGTTCCCGCGGGTTTCCGTACGTTTTATTATTATTGTCGTTTTGGTCAAAAGTACAACACGGGTGCATGTGACACGGTGTATCCCGTCGGAAAATGGGAGTTGCTCGCGTTTGGCTGCCGAACGTCCACGCGTTTATTACCCATAAGTGCGGTAGCCGGTTGTACAGGTATACAGTAAATAACCGTTTTATTGTATTTATGTATTGTACATATTTATTTTGCTACGACTCGCCCATAATTTTTCGACCTAAAGTCGAGGTTTTGTTCGTATGCATACACCGCATACATAATACACGTTGTGTTCGTTGTGTGGTTAAAGAGCATATATACTCGTTACATGCAATTAAGACCGTGGTATCCTCGCCACCGATAATATTGAATAATAATAATATGGAATTTCGTGTAACCCTAACCACAAAACCGCATACCTATAACCATTATGGTAATTAGTAGACTCTTCGGTCGCTGTATGCCGTGCGTATATTATTATTAGGTCCTGTCTTGTCCTGTCCTTGTTAGCCAGTGGCCATGTGGTTACACTAAAACCCATTTACTCTTCCGCAAAAAAATACGTTTGTAGTAAACACACCCTCGTGCACCCCTCTTGCTCGTTCAGCTCGCGTTATCGTCACTCGTGTTAAGACCGCTGTGAATATAATATATGATAACGCGTCAACTCTTATCGATCTTTCGAGTCACTTGACGTCGCTCGCCAGCCACCACCACGCAGTGCCGGCGGAAATGGTGGTGACAATAAACAGCGTGTGCGTTTAACGATGATTTATGTGCAGGCGGCGGGGGCGTTAGCGATTTTAGGTAAAACCGACTTTTCCGTAGGCTGCCACCCCCTTCGGTAATGCGATTAAATAAAAGGCTATGTAATAATACTTTTACTCTGCGACCCTATATACTCGGCGCCGTCGTCGTCGGCGGGGCGTTAATCCAATTTCGTTTAGTTTTTGTTGCTGTGGTGGTGGCGTGGCGTGGTGGAAGAGAACGAGAGGGCAAACGAAGAGTTAATATTTTCTATGGTTTTTATCCCTCGGTTAAAAAAAAAAAATTTATATCTAGGACAAACCCAGATGGAACCTAAATACCAGGCATTGGTAACTAACTCTGCAATTGATTTCATTTTAATGTTATTAAAGAAATTAAATTACTTATAGCACCTATAAGGCTATACTTTATAGCTCCCTATAATCTAGTCGTTTATACATGTTCTTATTTTTTTTTTCATCGGTACCTATAAAATACCGGTATATCTATACATACGATTATATTATGTTTCAAACAAAAACGATTACACGAACAATTATGATCTAATAAATAATAAATAATACATTTGTACACTTCTGACTTCGTGGTTATTGATTATAAACGTGTATAACATTTTTTTTATTGTTATTAAACCTATGTGAACCATTAATCTTAACAATTATTATTTTTAGTTTAAGAGTACAAACTTGTTATTTATTCATATAATATTAAACAATAATTACACACGTTAAATGTATAACGTTAGGTCAATCGTATTTTTTGTCGATTTATCATGTAATTTTGATAAATGGATCTAATTAATTAGAGCAATTGCAGCATCAATGTCTGATGAATTGGCGGTGCGATTGCCCTAAAAATGATTTTTATCCTAAAGATAGACAGGGTTGTAACTTATAAATGGTATATATGTAATGAAAATCTCCAAAGTTCTAAATTATATGTCAAAATCAATTTTAGATTTGTTATTTTGTTCAAAATTTTATTCAAAATAGTTTTCAGTCCAAACTCCGGAGATTGAGGGGAGTAATTTCAGACTCCGACTTGTGGTTTTTCAAGAACATAATTGCGTAATAGAGACTAATTGTGAAAAATGAAAATTTAGAGGGAAAATGCTAATAATCTTTTTTTATTGGCGCTCATTTTTAAGGAAAAAAAAATACACAATCAACTATCAATTAAAATATATAATATATATTCGTAACGGTTTATTAAACTATATTTTTACAACCACCGCTACTTGAGTTTTTCACTATATAGAACATCGTTTACACGTTTTAATGAAATGAATCATTGATCCCCCGTCGTGTTTGTCGCTTCGCCTTCATTCGTTATTTCGTTTCCCTGGGGTTTTGCGTGTACGTTTTTGTGTGTCTTACCATCACCGCGAGCACAAAGAGTGCGGAAAATCTTCTGCATTATGTTCAGACGGATTTTTTTTTTTTATTAAAGTGCTTTGATAAATTCATATTTTTGCGAAACCTAGACATGTTTAATGGATGACATTTTTACAGGAAGTGCTAAAGTAATGAGCATTTGAAAATATTTTTATGGATAATTATTGCATAGAGTACTCGTTTTTGTTTTTCATATAGGTCTACATATAGATAATTCTAATTAATCAGAAAATAGTGCGTTTAGAGTTTTAAAAATCACTGTTTTCTTTAAAATTTCAAGTTCGTAGTTACTTATGACTACATTAGGTAAAATAAATTATACATGAGTATTTAACAATGATAATAAAAATATTTAATGTTATTATATAATATACGTACCCAAAGTAATACGTAATAATAAGTTATAAGTTATGATTATATATATATTAATAGTTGTAAAAATACGCTAATATTTCCATAAAAAAATATGTATGTATTGTTATATATAGGTACATTAATCATGTCATAAAATGTTTTCAATTATATTAAGTTGTTACTTTTTTGTCACCTCTACGCTTACAAATTACGATTGATTCTTATCTTATGACTTGTATTGCGTCATATAGTTTTATAATAATAAAGGTGCTTACCTGTTTTCCCAGCAATACTCTTGACGTTTTAATGAAAATTGACTATGGTCTATACAGTCGTATACACATTTTCTTACACTAGACGGGGATAACACCTTCGTATAACCAATAAACCATATATGTCTTAAATTAATTTTAAAAGTCATCAAAATTATAATGTGGGTTGTATAGATGGTTTGTTTGGGCGTATACGCAGTTACAGTCACGAACGTGTCAAATTTGTTTAACAAAAATATTTACTCAGTTTTTTATCTTCCCTTGCAGAGAGTGACCAGCCATGAAAGAAACACACCGGACTCTGGTGAAAAGCCTGAACCCGCATTTAGTATGTGTCCTATGTGCTGGCTACTATATCGACCCTACAACAATTGTCGAGTGCCTTCATTCATGTAAGTATTATTTTTTTCTTTCTTTCTCATCTGTATATTATTAACTATGGGAGCTCACAACTTGTAAATGATTGTCGGTTGTTTTATATTTTAGATACGCACAGCGCGTACATACTTAGGTATATAATAAAATGCACCGGATTATAGCAAAAAGGGTTACCAAATTTATGCGTACACATTTGTGAGATTTAACGTACGCAGAGAGCTTGGCGGGCCCGGAAGGCGCGTGTTTATGAAATATTAGTTTAAGTGTATGTGCACGTGTGCGTACGTATGTGTGTTGGAATAGCTCAGTCACTAATTGCCGACGATTAGCGGAGGGCGGCGTCCTCGACATTACTATAATATGTATACGTGAGAAACACATAGAAGTAAAATAGTGATTCTAATGCAAGCAGTGCACGATTGGATTTCGAAATTTAGTTTATTTTCTTACGCTTGCAGCCATATTATTTATATAATATAATTTTTGTGAGTGATCCCTTCCTGTATAGAAAAAGCCATAAGGTACATTGTTTGATTTTTTTTCGTTTTTATTGCGGAATGTATCGATCTTTGACAAGTTATTGTATAAACAGTTTGTGTAATAAACAATTGCTTTAGGTAAAGTACGTAAGGTATAAAATAAATTGCTGCAGTTCTTGTCTTGTGATTTGCGTTTTTCTAATGATCAATTAATGTGTCAACGACCGTAATAAAATTAATTGTTTTTAATATTATTCTTGTGACAAATTATTTGTGAACAGTGTACACAAACACAGCTCTCACTGAATCCTCGTCATTCGTAATTATTCTCGTTTTATATGTACACACAACTTTAGCGATTTCTATACTTGCGCGAGCTGTTTCAAAAAAAAAAAAAAACCATGCCACGACGATATTCACGACTAAGGTCAAATTCATGCAGTGCATAAATTAATTTCATTGTTGGTACCTATATGTATTCTACCTGTATACCAGGTATATTGTATTCAACTGAAACGTATATGCATGATTTTTAATAAAATCAGGTTCGTACTTTTTTATCTAATGGGTAGGTATATGTAGTCGGTTTTTTATGTTGGACAGAGAATAATAATACTTTATGGGTTTAGTTGGACATATTCATACGTTTTCAGGCAGCGAGGCAAAATGTTTATAACGTTGTATTCGAAATTGTAGCGTTAACCAATAGATTATCAGCAGTTTTGTTCATATGACGTACGGATGGCCGATCGCGGGTAGAGAGAAAATTAAATGAAAACAGTTGGGCAGTAATAAACACAACTAAATTTCATTAATTCCATTGCGGAGGTCGCGGAGGACGTTGTACAGCACAGCCGCACAGGCAGATAGCTTATAATAATATCTATATAATGTTTGCGGCTGTGCTAATGATCGTGTTGCTGCGTCGCTTGGTAACTGCAGATGGAAAAAATAAAAGAAGATATTTCGGAATCTGTCGCTTTTTTCAATTGATTATACCCCGCCAAGGTCATTTGCCCACGGTCCAACGATCTTCCGATCGTTCAACCGTGGTAGTGTTGATGATATTATATGTCTTTTTGTTATAGGTACGTTTATCATTCTATACTGCATTTAGATCCTCCATAAATTTTGCATTGTTTTTCTTCCAAGTTTTCCGTGTCGGGTCACAAACGTCACGCATATATAATTTAGTGTTCCGGAAAAGACCCTTCAGCGCGGGGTGTCATGGTACGACGTAATAGCATAATATTATATACGCGATACGCCGGCGCCGTCACATAACGCAAAGTATTGTATACTAAATAGCATCATCACATTTATCGATGTCATTGTTTCTGCGTTAATCCACAAGCGTATTGCCGTGTATTGCTATAGGTTATCTGCTGTAATGCAGCGCATGTTAATAATGTCTAAACGCCTGTACTCGCGCGTCTAATTGAACAATTATCGTGCGCACGGACGTCAATCGCCGGGTATATAATATTATACTACTCTAAAAAAAACCAATACAGGTGTTCACCAAATTTTAAAAAATCATAGCTTAACTTGACCTCGGGGTTGTTTGTAGACCGCGGTATATGCTTTATTTCTGTGATGGATATGAACGCTTTATCGTTATCACCAGTTCTTATAGTGCGATGACAAGACTTCAATTGAAAAAAACCTTTTGAGTTATATAATACGTAACCGAATATGCGTCGTTGGGAGGGGGGCACGTGTAGTGGGGATTACATTGAATATTAATAGAGAGATTGTTGTACCCCCAAAAAGAAAACCAGAATCTTTTGTATACATCAACGATGAACTATAAACGGCTCTTGTACACAATAAAGGCAATTTTTTTTTAAATAAATATTTAATTTTCAAAGCTTCCCTCATATTTTGTAAACACCTTGTTTAATATAGCAAGAAAATTTTCCATGCTCGTGACGGAACGACAGCCGCGTGTACAATGTGTTCACGTGAACCGCGAGAGCGTGACGATAATTGTACAACGAATATTTTACGCTATGGGTGGGTGTAGAGGTAGACCGCGGTGTCATTGTAATTTGCTCTTCTCGACGTATCGATGTCGCCGTCGTACTCGGAATTCCGCGAGATCGTGTCTCATATCACCCGAACTTCTCTGCATGTCCGTATGTCATCATAATATCGTAATTCAATAACCGTTACAAATAGTTGTTTGCGCGTAATTTAATTATTGTTCTGTTAAATCTCTCGCTTCGAACGTACTCGTCATGCGCAATAATGCTTGTCGAAATGCATAATATATAATTTTATATAGGTACATTAGTGTACCACATAAGTGGCACATAGTGGTAGCATAGCATCTTCGTGAATCTGGTCGGGTCTCCGTCAATATATTCGACAAGCGTGCATTTCAATTGCGCCTTTGTGCCGATGACCTTATTTTGCGGTTTGACAAACGAAGAATTCAATTGTGCCAAGATGGGTAGTGGGGTGCCGAATTCACGACGTCGTTTCGTTGATAAGTTTACCATATTATATCACGATGTTAAGCTGAACGACACTTGGTTACGCACTAATTAGTATATAGGTAATTACCAGAGTGTATTTTGTTAACGCTACAAGTGGGTATTATATTTTCTTTATTGCATGCAAACGACGGTGTGCGTACAATATTGCCGGGAGGGCGTGCAAGCCGGTTTCTAGCGGTATACCTTTTTAGGATGATTGTATGCACACGAGGGTGTACCATATGCATAAATATATATTAAATAATATAAATAGACGTCGCTCGCTGCATATGAATGATTATAAATAACGCTCTACCGCCAGTATTTTTATTATTAATGTTGTTACTGTTATTATCCCTCTTGTAACGTTTGTAAAATTATTCTCATACTGATGGTACGTATCTATTTGTTTTTGTACAGTCTGTCGGTCCTGCATTGTCAAGTACTTGGACACGAGTCGATTCTGCCCGATATGCGACGTGCAACTGCACAAGACCCGGCCGCTGTTGAGCATCAGGTATGCAACGATTATAATTATTGTATTTGTAATAATATGTAATACCGTGATTGGCGTTTGCAGACGAGACAAGATATTGGAACGACTTGTGTACAAAATCGTACCCGGGCTTCACGCCAAAGAGATGGCACGAAGGGCCTTACCGAACGTTGAATTGTATCTATCGCCGGACGACCTCATCAGTCTCGTATTGCAGTACCACATTGAAGACACTAGGTAAATATATTTTTTCTTACGATCAATTGTTTTAAAAAAATATATAGAAAAGAAAAACTAATCTATACAATAGAACTGATGCTATAATGTTATTATTCTAAATAAGATTTCGTAGAAATTGATTTTAAACCTATTGCCTACTGTGTTATGGTTAGTATTTACTTAAGTTTTCAATAAATTATTGACCCTGTTAGACAACTTACGGTTAGAAATAATATACTTCTACTTTTTAGTTGTAATTATTCGTTTATAAAAATGCTGTGTAAAAAAAACCATTGTCGTTATTATAGGTAGTATTAAATAATATATGTCATATGTCATATTCAATTGATTCATTGTATATACTGGTCCAAAGCCAATAATCGTATGAATAAAGAATAGAAATGGCTCAGAAGAATAACTGGGGTCGGTCTGATAATTTGACGTCTGTCAAAAATAATAAAAATATGTAGCCCAGGACATTTGCTCCAATACAGACGTAACTGCTGTGAAAAATAACGATTACCGCCTACGCCCGTCCGTCGTTATTACTGGAGAACTTTCACCACGATGTGGTTTTGTGGTGCATTTATAATTAAACATATTAATGCATTATGGTATTACGCATATCTTGTAGTTTAGTATGGACAGAATGCGGTGCTTAAATATCTCAAATATCTCGGATGGCTGTAATTTTGCATTGGTTTACAACCTTTTTCATCTAAAACCGAATCAAATAAAATTCCCGCGGTCGAGACTATAAAAGATACATTTTTAACCCATTAAAAATATAATTAATATAGCTATACAGCTATACGCTTTCTTTATTGTTTAGTTTATAATATTAATATTATTGTATATTTTACTGTTTGGAACTATAAATTATTTATAGAAACATTCATTAAGATTTTATTTTTATTTTTTATACGTTATACAATATATGCACAATTGAAGAAATTATCGATATTATACATAATGACAAATTTTTAATGATGTTTTTTTTTTAAAATATGGTCAATCATTAATATTTCGAGTGCCCACTTCAGTTTCTTGACAGACATTAAACATTAAGCAATTATGTGCGATTTATGTATGAAAATAATATGTGAGTGCTGCGGTCGCGTCACGATATTGTTGAGTTATAATATTTTTTTATAAGGATATAAAGTACAAATACATTCATACAATACATTTTGTGTTAACGATAACATAAAAAAAATCAAGAATTCATTTTAATAATGAAATATCTGTATTCTCGAAGATCGAACAATAACGCGATTAATAGTAAATACTAAAATATATCATGCATATACATATTTATTATAATATTATACTACATTGATATTCACCGCGGGGTGTTCCTCTTCTATCACGTGCCTACACCATGTCCCGTCACTATTGATTATAGAATAAATTATGGTTGTATCTAGTATAGCGTATGGCTGGATTATATTTTGAGTAGGGTTTTTTTTTTTTTTAATCAAATATCAGTACATTGACCGTATTTGGTGAACTCGTGAGAGCATTCATCCCTTCATATAGCCAGTTAATTTAAATATATAGTTTTATTAAACTTAAGATATTTTTGTTGTGTATTTTATTATGATTTCGAAACAAAAATTAATTAACTAATAAACATATATAATAATTGAACAGTTGATCTGATGTTTTGATCATAATGTCTAAAGTTTTACGGAAGGTAATAAACTAATAACCGTACACCTCAGATTTTAAACTTCTATTAGATGTAGTATATAATAAGTCTAATTGATTTTTATTATATATAAGTAGAATAGATATTTTCGTTTTCGAACATATATTATTCAGCCGCAACACTATATTATGACACATTATTTTTATTATAATTACTCTCATTATTTGAACTTTTGATACAACAGGCACTGCCCAATTAAAAGTAAAACAAAAAAATAGGACATTTGTTTGGAATAAAAAAAAAAAGATATCGATGCATAATTAATTCGTGACGATTTTCGTATTTTGAAGATGACGTGATTCTTTTCTGTAACTGACTATTGAAGTACATAAACAAAAACAACAAAAAACATGAAAACTGATTGAAAAAAAAATATGCTGGTAAAGGGTCCTTTATGCTCATTCGTACTGTGACCGCAAAGTATAGGAAACACAAAGGAGGGGAAAAAACGTACGCAAACCGCGTGCACCGTCAAACGGAGCGTGTCACGAGTGAATCGGTGCCCACAACAAACTTCGTATATACGTACATAATATCTATAATAAACATAATTTACAACAATAAACGGTTTTCTCGCGCTGGTCGAGGGTCAAGTGGCGCGTGACTTGTATAGGGATGTTTATGTTTTTTTTCCTGTAGTTTATGCAATAACAAGGGTGTCCATAATTTCTGTCGATATTTCAATTTGTGTGTAGGTAGTGAAAATTGAAACGGGAAAACTACAATTCCCCACACAACTACTGCAGTTTTTGTTCGATCGGAAGTGGATTTTTAAACGTTTCTCAGATATAGGCCAAAATTAATTTTGGTTAAATTGGCAGTTTTTAATTCTGTAATGTTACTATGACGTTTTGTAATAATAGCGCACATTTTATCAAATTTGACTATCGATTACTAATATAGGTGATAGCGTAGTAAACTGAGACGTTATTCCACTGATGCCTATAATTACCAAAATACAGTGTATATAGGTAAACTAGAAGTCTTAATAAAAAAAAAAATTTAATTTCGAATTCCAACGCACAATAAGGGTTTTCTTATACAAGTATTGTTCGTTTAATGTCACTGCCCGGCTAATCGTATAGAGGTTTTTATTTGTTACGCTTCGATAACTATCTATATATTGAATCGCGAACGACACGTACTTGGTGTATTGAGGTCGTCGCGTAGTACGGTGTCCGTCAATGGTCTAAAACTAATTGTTGATTTCTTGTTGTATGGAAATTATTTAGGACGAACAGTTAGTAGTATGTTTTGATGGAATTTAAAAGATTGTTTTAATCCGCGTGTTTAAGTGCAAATATTACGACATAACGTAATGAGTTTTGGTGGTTGGCCAGATTAAAAAGCTAAATTACGCAATAATAGCCTATTGCCAAATGCATCATTATCATTTTGTTAAAAAACCATCAATCAAACTTAAAATTAAAGTAGTAATTGTATATGTGTATATTGTATAATGTAAATAAAAACAATGTTTCTATTGAGTTTAATATCTGAATATTTCTACGTGATTATGTTATATGTCCAGTAAATAAATAGTCGACCAAATATTAAACAAATATATTTTGAAAAAACTACAAAAAAGATTTCTTAATTTTTAAATAAGGTTTCACCTTGAAATAATATGTTAATATCTATTAAATGATAAATTATTTATAACATTTTAGTCAACTATTGATCGGATACGCTTTATTTATGGTAATTTTTTTTTTTTTGTAGCTTATCAAAATCATTTTATAGCTTGTGGATCCACCACATTTCAACCATTTTAACTCCATAAGAGTATTTTTATATCCGATTTTGATTTAAAAAATATGAAAGAAGTATGTGGTATTAAACTGATACGGATATATGCGTTTTGATTAAAAGTCTTCCAACCCTCTGGGAGCTGTTTTTAAACTCTAACATATCGCCCCTCTGACACGATGATGTCAGAAATTTATGTGCTGAGGGGTTATTGTACATGTATAAATATATATATATATATATTTTTTTTTTGACGAAACATATTGGGTTTACGTTATTAAACAAATATGTATTTATTCCGAGTGGAACATTGTATCAACGTTAGTGATGATAAACGTTTGTAATTTATTGGGTCCGGAACAGTAGTCCAGTTTATTTTGACCCGAAGGGCAGTTAGATTAATACCTATAACAATATAACGTACCGATACATATTTATTTTTTTGTTAACTAAAATTTTATTCCTTTTAGCTATATGCTAAGTCTGAATTGTGATATTTAATTTGTGTTTTAATGTAAGAAAATCGAAATACAAAGTATGTACCTACGTCACAACATAACTGAATACTATATGTTATTGTTTTCTTTTTCTATTGTCAGACCGGTTCGATGGGTGAGCAGCATTATAGTAATTTATACATATCGTTACGGCTCGACAAATAACGCGGTGTTCATACTTCGTGTCTATTTACCTACTTGTGTTTGTATAAATAAAAACTAATCTGTTAAGTGTTAACACGAAATAGTAGCGCGATTGGTACATCCAAGTTATTTTTGACAAGGGAAACGAAAAGTTCATTCGTGCGTTAAAAACCGGAAATGCAATAAAAGTGGCGGTCGCGGGTAGTCAACTAAAATCTTCAACCCCAGTCTTGTTATTGATAAGCCCGTGGGTTCTCGTATTATATAGTAGGTAACCGTCCAAAGCCCCAAGGGATAAATGGCTGGTCGTTTGTAACATCAAAATTACAGGTTTCGCCCCTCGACACGTCGTGTTTTCAAAACTAAAAATAAATCCATTTTCATTTTTATCTTTTTTTTTTTATTACAGTTTCCAAACACTGGATGGTGAAAAGAACGAGACCAACAATACAGGGAATCAAGATTTAAAGGTGAATAAATCGAGTTGTAATGTAGTGCCATTGTTTGGGAGGGTCGTAATTTATATTATTTTGGATGGGTTTATTTTTACTTTTTTCTAATGAGTATCATTGAATACATTTTGTTATTTATTTGACAGGCTACGCATAAAAAATTTCTCAAATGTCCGGCTGCTGTTACTGTGGAACATCTGAAGAAATTTTTGATACTGAAGTACAATTTAACCGACCAACATCAGGTAATTTTTTTATTAATATTAAGTATTTGTCTATGTAAGGATTTAAATGTAAATTGTGACTACATTGTCCACATTGTGTATACTACTCCCTCGAATGTGGTACGTGAGCTAGGATACTAACTACCTAATATTTTTGATGGATTACTTGTGGAATGTCCATATGATTATATTATTCATTATGATTATATGTATATTAGTGTAATCATTAAATTTTAATATATAATATTAAACATTTTGAATTTTCCGTGAAATAATAATGATGAATATCACGTCATAAAAAACTCATCAAAATAAAGTGTATATATGATTCCATATCAAATCATTTGAGCCACCTAGTGAGCAAACATGGTTATTTTATTTCATATAAAAGCTTTAACCTAACCTGTAGGTGAGAAAAATGCATGTTATTTAAGTCTCGAATGTTTATAAACAAATATATATATAAGTTAAGAGAAAAGTTTTATTGAAATTTGTTAAATTTGTGTTACAGGTGGACATTTTTTATGCTTCTGAAAACCTGTCTGATGATTTATCTTTAATAGATATTGCCTACTGCTTCGAATGGAAACAGGTAACGTACTTAATTTATTATTTGTAATTATACGTTTTATGGAGTTTCGACTATTATTGAATTGATTTTTGAATATTAGATTACATAGGTTTCATTAATTATTTTCAGACCTCGCCGATGGAATTGTGTTTCCA
This sequence comes from Pentalonia nigronervosa, assembly GCA_014851325.1. NCBI lineage: Eukaryota > Metazoa > Arthropoda > Insecta > Hemiptera > Aphididae > Pentalonia > Pentalonia nigronervosa. Next base: position 43,309 of record JACXSJ010001888.1, on the reverse strand, counting down.
AATCTTAGAAAAATCTACTATTGCTGTTCCAGTGACAGAAGAAGTAGAGTTAGTCGAAGACGTTGATATGGACGAAGATTCTCATAGTGTAGCCTCGTCTTCTTTACCTTTTTTGTCGTCCAAAAGTATTTCTGAAAGTGACGATGCTTCAAATACAAGTTTGGATTCAAAGCCATTATTTGAGAGACTGGAATCAGAAAAGATTTACCGTAAAAGAAAGCGAAATCGTGTGATCTCTGATGAAGAACCCGAACCAAAGAAGAGCTTATTTGACAGCCTCCTACAAAGTACAACAAATAATAACGAAAACGAAGATAAGGATTTCCAAGAGTCAGATGAAGATTATTCGAAGTATGAACAAGATATTGAAGAGATCATCGAAGAAGATGATGAAGATGACATTGGTCGTTTAAGAATATCATCAAATATGTCTGAAGATGAAGTAAATAATGATGAAACGACTAGTCAGATGTTTGTAATCGATGAAGCTATTGAGGAAGTCCTCGAAGAAGAAAAATGTGAAAAAGTAGTCAAGGAAAAGCACTGGAAATCAGAAGGGCGGAACAAGAGAAAGAGTAAGAAGGCTAAACACCATCATCACCACAAACGTAGATTGTCGCAATCACCTCCTCCGTCGGCTACTATCGTACACTCGCCTGATAGAGATATAATGAAGCTGAAAGTAAAACTTAACACATTACCAGGTTATCGACACAAGGATGATAGACACCATAGGCATCCCAAACACTACAACGGTAGCGCGTCGTCAGCATCCTCAATTGTGTCATCTCCAGGCAGATCGTCTTATAAAGAAGACGACTCTATACTATCAGAACAATCTTGTGACAGTGTTGCCTTACCCAAAAAATCTCGAGAAGAAATTAAATTGCCAGATGAAAAGCAGCATGTCGGAGATGTTCGAAAATCCCAAATGTCTCGATCTTCCTCACAGACTGTAGTCGAATCTCCTAGGTGTGAAACTTTAACTAAGGAACCACCACAACAAGTTCGAGCTATACGATCCAAACCTAAACCGGCCGTTGAACAGCAATCCAACGCCGAACCGTCACATAAAATGATTATAATGCCTCCGTCGTCGATTACAGTCAGCATAATAACGGCCGAAGAAAAGTTAAAGATGGAAAAAGACAAGACGCTCATGTTAACGGGTAATCATGACTTCGAAAACAAACGACCATCGTTGGAAATTGTTCGTGTCAACGGTCCTCCCACTACACCTCCGATAACCGCTGAAGTTCCTAAATCCAGCCCTAAGCTCAAAGAACAGCTAGAAGAACAACCCACACCAACAAGGCCGAAGACCAAGAAGCCCGTGCCTGCGGTTATTCCCATAAAATCTGCTAAACCATCGATAACCATTATACCACAAAGTCGGAGTCCTAGCAGTAACAACAACAACAACAATAACAACGGGAATAGCAATGGTACAAAACTTGAAGAAATTAAGACCAGCGTGACAATCTCGTTGGAAAATGGATCTCATAATGACTCGGCGTTAGATTTGTCCGGAAAATCTTCCAGGAAAGACAGTGGACCACAGTATTCCACAGTCAGCAAAAATAATAATAACAATAACAACAAGGGTATATTGTCTTCGCACGCAAACGGTGGTGGTGGCCAATACGAGCCTCCAAGTATGCGGAACTTGATGACGCTTTCGGATACTGCAGTACACATCAGAAACATGATGTCTACTTCGTCGTTGTCTAGTAAAGAACAACAACAGCAACAGGACGGGAAAAAACGGTACGGCAACCACCACCACAATAACAACAACAACCACGGCGGAAACGAATCGTGTTCGCCGAAACGTCACAACGGAAACGTACCTCTCCGGATTCCCGTACCACCGACTTCCGGTTCGTTTGCCAAAGCGTCCGCCGCCGCCTCTCAGAGCAAACCTGTAAAAGTGTCGGTGGCGGCTCGCGCATCCGACACAAAACCCAAACACGGCCCCCCCAACCAAGCCGTCCGACACATTCCAAACCCATCAGTGCTGTTGTTTCGGCACCATCAACAACACCTGGCCCAATTTGCGGCAGCCGCCGCCAATGCTGCAGCCGCAAACAGCAACAAGAGACCAAACCCACCGGTGCCGGCCACGTCCCGGATACCACCGCACCCGATGCCAGCCGCCATACCACTGCACACCATCAGGAAAATGGAGAACCTGACCAAAAACATCGAGAAAGTCGCCGCAGGGCTGTCGGTCAAGGCAAACGCGCTTTACAAGTAATGAGAAAACCGTTTATATTTTATTTTATTTTTTTCATTATTTTTCTTCTTCTACTTCTTTTGCTACTTAATATTCCTTCAAAATAATAAATGGCATTTCTTACCGTGTAGATCACATCATCTCGATGAATTCTTAATATCATTCTAGTTTTACCGCATTGTCCCTCGACAATCGATGATGGTAGACGACGGATGGTTCTTGAAATTCGTGTAGTGTGTTTAGCATGAGACTTTTTGTTTCGACAAAATAAAAACCACTGTTATTAGCACATTCCTATAATATAATAACATAACGTCTCCGAAGACGTGACTAGCTTGTTCCCGTACAAATACCATTGCGTATGTACGTGTCTGCGTGTCTTGATACGTTGTTGTCGAATCGACCTGTGTGCAAAATAACAATAATTCCGTTATTATTTGGTCGGATTGATTTTTTTGGTTTAAATACTTCTTTCATTCCGTGACTAGTATTACACGTAAAGTTACTCACGAATATTACATTATGTCGCTATTACGAAAACCGATTTCGTGTACGTCGTCGTCTATTGAAAAACAATAAAACCAATACTTCGTTTCATCACGGAAGATGCCTTAATGAATTGTTATATGCCTATTATTTTTTTTTAAATGTTTTTTTTCTATACCACGATTATATTTCAATAGTGTGTAATATTTATTAGGCAAAATTTCATCGAGAACGGCGGACGTGCGCGCTTAGAACTTCCAAGTTGAAGTACTATAAACGCTACATTCAGTGGCAGTACCACCTACCGGTGAATTATTAGTTTTGTTATTATATAACTATTACCTATTATTATTATTATTATTATTATTATTTTTATTATAATATTTTAAGTCTATTGTAAACAAACTATATTTTTCCGTTGTCGGGCTGGACTGACAATATGCCGGGCGAAATGCAATGTCTACTGATATTTATTATTTATTAATTTATTATTAATACACTGAGTTGTTGAAGACGACTAATTATTATTAAAAAGATACGGTACAAACGTTTAAATAATATTTTATCAAGGGGGCGGGTGTGACCTCTTACAATTGTAAATTTATATTTATATTTTATTGAGGTTTTATCATTTAATTGGTAGATGTAGACTGATTTTAATTAAGAACTTTTTTCTTTATGTTGATAAAAACAAAATAACTTTACTGATGTACATATGTATAATACTTATAGTTAAATTAATAAAATACTGTTTTACTCGTATTATTTTAATACATAGACGGGGTTAGATTAAATACATACTTATATTAAGTCGTAATATACTATTTAGATACAATATATTTTATAATTACTGTAGTCGTGTTCGCGATAATTTTAATAATTACTTATGTACTATTTTTAGTATTAAGTATACAATAGCAATGTATTGTTGTGTGTAAAAAATACTAAATACAATTGATTTTTTTTTTGTTATTACAACGCGTTGTACATCGATGCAACCCTTCATTCATATTCCACATTTCCGGTCATTCCTACATCCAATAATCTCAACCTAGAACCTTACCCACCATCTTTATGTTGGTGGAACTAATACTGTTGTGGTTTCAGCCTCAATTGTGATAGTTACCACACGAAAAAGAACCTCACTTACCAACTTATGTGAAACATGCAACGATGACACCTATGCCTGTCCGAAATGTTGCCCGTTATATAATTACACGCTCAACCGGGGTATAAATGTCCGCGAATAACCACCCGACTGCGTGCCCAAGTCGAATGGCCAAAAAAATTAATCGTCAGAAATAAACTGCACCTAAAAAGAAACAACCCGTGGGATATCTTTGCGAGGACCGCACAATAGGTTGTATTGTTGTAGTTTGTGTTCGAATCTTCGCGAGCCGCAGAACCGCACGGACGAACAAAACAATTCGTTTCGGACCACCTCCCTTTGCGGAAAACGTGTGACGAACAACGCCCGCCGAAGTGAGTTATGTTGTGCTGCGAGTAATGGTTCTTCTTGTTTTTGGATTTTTTCGATTAAATTAGTGATTAGGAGATCACTTGCCGCGGTCCATATAAAAACGGCCGAAAAACTGAAAGAGACAGCTCCCGAAATCTTTTACAGTGGTTAAACTAACAACGATAAATTGTAAAGGAAATATCATAATAAACTCAACATTATAATGGGTATATATTTATGCCTTTTATCGGCCGTGCTATAATATATTTTGTTATGGCGCGGCTGCACAGGTAACGACAACGACGATGACATGTTTGATGGCGATAAGTGATAGGTAACTGTAGCTTTTAAAAACATAATATTTATGTATAACACAATTCGACGTTAACGACGTATTTACTTAATAATATGCCTACATAATAAAACATTTTTAAACGAATCTCATCTGGGCCAAGGCTTCTGCAGAACGCATAGATTGACTGTCATAAATTATAATATAATAAAATATACAGATACCTCTTCTACACGGATTGTTTTCGTTTATTGTACGACACGAATATTCGCGGGACTGCTGGGGTTACGCAAGGACCACCGACGGCGGAAGTGCTCCTCCGAATCGATAATTTTTGACGCGCATATCGTACGGTGAGTACTGCAAGTGCCTACCACCGTGTTCGCATTCGATTAATAATATGATTGTATTGGAAGGCAGCGACGGTGGCCTGATCGATTTCAAAATATAATTTAATTTCCTAAATACCTGTCATGCAGGCGTAAATGTCACGCGTCTTGTATGGTAGGGGTGTGGGTTCAGACGCATAATATGTAAGGGGATGACGTGTTTATAAGCTGCCAGAGACGGAAGCGGTGGTCTCCGGTGAATACTGTTTTTGTCTATAGAGTATACTCAAAACAGATAATTTGATTTTTTTAAATTATATATTTTTTTTTTTTTTTTTTTTTAATGTTTATTGAAACGACCTCAAGGTCTTCGTCAATGCTTATCACAAATGGATAGTAGGGAGATCACGTGATCTATTTATCTATGTATATATCACTATATGCATGGTACTACCCTTTTTCTCCAAGAGGAGAAATATGCGGTCTTCACTCCCAGTGGAGTTGGATCTAGTTGGAAACTGGATGACGCAATTGGATGACAGCACGGAAAAATGGTGATTGCGTAGAACCACACAAATTTTTTGCACTTTGCTATGGATCGAACCGATGACGTGAGAGTCGCGAATTTTGGTATTGCATCACAAATACGCGTAGACTAATAATCTAAAAATCATGTTCTATGGTAGAATACTACATAGAGTGTAGGTACACAGTACATTCTATTCATTTTACATTTCTACAACGAACAAGACGTACTACCAGTTATGTGACCTTTTTTTTTTTAACGGGGGTTGTTATAAATCAAAGGGTGGGAGTCATCCCAATATCCCGGATTAAAATTTTAAATAGATAAAATCCCTAGTAAATATAAAGGTACCAGAGAGGACTTTTCCACATTTTAAATTTTACATATATACATTCTACAAGTTACACCAGAGTGAATTGGAAATATTGGAACCTTAACGTTTCTAAACCAGTATTGTGATAAATTTAACGTTAAAAAATAAAAATTTGAAAAGAAATTTCAATGATTTCTTGACAGATTTGAAATGTTTTTAGAATCACATCATTAGATACGTTGGAAATGTAGAACACATTCCTCTACTGCGCGATGGATAGTCGGCAGTGACGGCAAATTTGTACCGCTATTCCATTCTCCATCGTGAGAAAGCGATAACCATCTGGAAATTGCACTATACAGAAACTCACAAGTGCACTTTACGAATTCAAAAGAGTAGTAAAATATATAAATAAATATTATGTCTAATTTCTTTTACATTAAAATATGAGTTGTGGTGGTGTTTCAAAATACATGTCATCGCAGGTCGACCCTCAATTAATAATTATTATGTTTTATTGTTTGGCTTATCGGTCGATTTTAAGCACTGCGATAAGATTAAGTAATCAGCGAATACCGCCTGTCGTCTCTGTGTAGATCGCTGTTGAATAATATAATAGGCCTGATGGGACATTGTTGAAACTGCACTCAATATCTATTACCTAAACCAAAATATTTGAATCGCGCACTCGATGTTTGAATTCGATCAATAATCAATTATGTTATTGTACACGACATATCTAATTTAAAAATAAACGTAAATACATATGTTTATATCATTATTTTTAAACTGTTACTAGATGGTATTTAAAATTTAAATATTCATTCATTTTGAAAATAGAACTCATTACTCGTGTATATTAACGTTCAATATTTGACCAAACCCGTTGAATTATACTGTAATAATTGTTATATTACCGCTGCTGCTACTATTAGTATTGCCTAGTTTAGTTTTGATAATTTTATTATGATTAATATTATAACGTCCGCAATTAATATCAATAATAATGCCTATTAAGTAAATCAATCTGTATGTGATGGATGTACACCGCCGCGGGCTTGTCCGCTAAAAATATAATTATTATACAAATTCTATTCAAATTTATGTATAATTTATGTATTTATGTATGTATCGTAAATAGCAACTTACGGAACACGGAAAATATTTTTATGATTAGATTTTTTTTTGAAATGGTAAATATTTTCTTTAATCTAATTTCACGCCCGGGCAAAGTAGTAACTTTATTAAAGTATACCATTCTCGGCTATAATTATAATAATTAAACATACAGCGCGGGCCTCTGGGACTTCTTGTTTAACACTTAACAGTACACGTTTTATAAGAAAAATATTTTATCGTACTTAAGTATTTTAAGTAATTAGCTCTTCCCATAAATCTACCCCACAATTCCCACATCAAAAATAATGAAATAAAAATAATTAGGTATTATTTGGCTGACATTTCCCAAAAAATATTTTTCCAAAACTAACAATATTAGGACTATTATGACATTAAAAATCAAATAATATTATATCATTTTTAAAAAAGATAAGTTTAATGTATAACACTCGCACGAATAATAGAAATCTATATAAAAATGTAATGATATAACACTTCCGATTACTAGATTGCCCAACAATAACAATAATTAACTAACGTCCAAAATTCCCTGACGCAAATAACCTGTGGAAAAAAAAAAACGTACCTGAACGAAATTCGTTACCTGGGACGCAGTTAGTTTATTGTTTGCAATATTTACACGATTTTGACGTGCCCTAACTCTGAATAAAACATACCGTACTTATGTTGTTTGGTTGGGTGTGTACAAATTACACAATATATTATTATGTAACGATGACAGCTTTTCGTCTTTTAATTGGACGATTTATGAACACCGTTCCTCGGGTGGTTTATGTTTAGGGGTTTTCTTTCAAATCTCGTCGACCGTTCTGGTAATAAATGACGCCGTCATTTCAGAACAAGACGATTCGTACATATTATACGCCATATAATATATAGCTGGCTCCGCGCCCGACGCCACCGATTATATATCCTTGAAAGCTGGTGTAGATTTGGCGGGTCTAGTCGTACGTCAACTGTGAAAAATTCAGAAACGGCACTCGGGATATGGGTTTGAAAAGAATCAAGGTTCGGACTTCGAGTCCGTGAAAATTTAATTACACGTGTTCGAAATCCAAACAAGCACATTGTTAAAACTGTAAACCGCGCGCATACCACACGATGACTTTACTTACCCATACTTCGTTATTTTACATTTTTTAGCGCGTTAATGTCCTAATGCCACTGAATGTTATGCCGTACCGCTATGACACCGAGTGCTCTTTTTATAGACAGCAGAAGTCACGCGCATAATGTAGTTGCCATGGCGGATGATTTAATTGATTTAACATTTTTCCTTCAGATTGATTTACCATCGGAATTTATAATTCTTCCCGCGTGTTTATGCGCTGTATACTGATGCACTAAAACGCGTGTAATACGAAAGATAATAATAATAATAAAAAAAAAAAAAAGGTCCTGTATATATAGGAAGTCTGCATAGGTCGTATAATGTACGATACACCGTTGACGCGGACACAAAGCTCGCTCGGCTAATGGACAACACGCGTATACATATCGATTTCCGGACTGCTGCGAGCAATCCGCCGATTGTCCTTTGGGATTGAACGATTGTTTTTTTTTTTTCATCTCAGTCTTCCATATTTGTATTCACGTGACGACCCTGCTATGCTCTTGTATTGTATAGACGTTTTTATTTCCCCCTCATGGCCTCGCGATAAATTCTGTAGTTATTTCAAAATCGTTTAACGAATTCCCATACACCTGTAGGTTCGTTTTAAAGTCATAATAAATGATTCCAACGGAATTCGTAATAATAAATCCTTGAAATATTATTATATTGTTATCATAGTTAATTGCGCATATTATATGTTTATATACGTTATATACTTACAGACGTTCAGAATATTTTGAAACCGCTGCGCTGACATCGACCTGCCCAACTAAAAGGTCAGATGATCATCTTAAATTCGAAACCTGGTATACTATAAATGGTCGAAAACGCGTTTGGACCTAAAAAAATTAAAAAATATGCACTATAAACATTTTTTTCCTACAGTTTTATTAATAAATAAAATAAAAACATCAACTATAAAATGAAAACGGCGTTAAGTACGCGCGTAAGACATTATCTTTTTTATTTTATTTTTTATTGCGATGACATCGTGACATTCGTAACTGAGGTCAGGTTGCATTACTTCCACCTCAGCCGCATAGTTTATTGTGCAACAAATCGGCTGCATACGAATTGCGTCCCTATATAAAAATTGAGATTAGTGACATATGAATTGCGTCCCGGTTTTTCTGTACGACCATACTAATTGCGTCCCACTCGGCAGTATTATTTGTTTGGCTATCCGTCGAATTAAAAGTATGTCGATTAAACATAAGCCGGAGTTTGTGGAGACAAATACAAGCCCTAGGTTTGAGTATAATGAATATAAACTAAAATCAGAAATAAGTAATTACTTAAAAATATTTTTTTTGTCTCCCCTTTTTGAAACCTTAAGATGAAAAAAACTGTTTTGCCGACGATATAGTATCAATTTTATCACAACACGAAAAAGAACAAACATTTACAGATTATATTTTAAATACATATTTAGCCCCCCGGTTGCAACTTTCCTCTTTTATTGGCAATGGTAATTCAGGTTCAATTACACGGACAACAAATAGCTTCGAAGCTTTCCATTCAAAATTTAACGGTAGGTATGTTTTATTGTGCTCGTCCAAATATCTACAAATTTATTGATGTATTTAAAAACGTACAAAAAGATACTTGCATCAAAATTCGCCGTAGTGGTCAAATAAAGAAAATAAGACTTGAAATATACGAAAAACGAGAAATTTTAAGGAAACAAATGATTAAATACAACGTTAACGGAATAACACGTTTTGACTATATCAAAACTGTATCGTTTACCAATCCATTAATAAATACGCTTTATAACATTTTAATATAATAATATAATAACCTATAACCTTTCTTACATATATATTTTTTTTTATTATAATTAGTTGATGAATTAACGACGAAAACAATATTTTTGATTTACATAATTACGAAATGATGAAAAACAATATTTTTAATAACCTACCTTTTGGAATATAATATTTAATGTTGCTATTGACAGTCCTAAGTCTGTATTAAATAGGAAGGAAAACAATGTATTTACATCGGACGAAATTATTAGTATAGTTGTTAAATATTATCGGGACGCAATTTGTTTGCTGCGAACAAATCATATATACAATATAGCATCAATAATTATAACACTATACATTTTAAAAGATCGGGTGGTAGATAGGACAAACACACTGCAAAGGTCGATTTGACTGGAAGCTTCGCGGGCCGACCGGAGTCCGCCGCCCTCGAAACCACGTATACCATCAAATTTTTTCGAGTCTGCCAAAGTAAGGCGATACCTAAATAAAATACGACTACAAGTATGCCTTCACTCAAATAATCAGCTGTCTCGCAGCCACTACGATATTGCATGGAAGATTTTCATCAGTAAAATTGTATGAGAACTGCTTGTAATTTGTATAAACGTTATTTAAATTTCAATGTGTATAAAAAAAGAAATATAATTGCTTCAAAAAGCCAAAATAAACCTAAATACCTGTTTTAAAAATCATAAAACTACACAGTTATATGCAAAAATATTAAACATATAATTACATATTTAGATTTGTCATAAAATGAAACAAATTTGTTTCTAGGTATAGCCCGTTATTTACGATGGCAAAACAAATTTTTAAACGCTATAGAAGGTCTCTGCCCTAAGTATATAATACATTTGTATACATAAATATCTGTTTGTAATATTATGGAATATATATACACATAAAATATTAGGTACATATATGGCTAAATCGTTAAAGGGCCATATAGCCTTTCACGTTATGGGTGTAGTAGGCATATTTTAGTATGTACGATATGTTATCGGAGATCATAAAAATACCATATAAAAATGTAGGTATATGTATATAAATTATTATAATTATTATTATATATTATAATTACACGTCCGCCTATCAGTGACATAATGTATAGTTTGGGAAGGGATAAATAATATATTTTATTGATTGTCATTAGTAAATACAAATAAAAATACTGTACTTATAAGTTATTAGTATGCATCATATTTAATTATTTTATAGGTAATAAATTAGGTATATAAGAAAAGAAGCCTAACTAATGTTATACACTTTACTAACCTACCTAACGGTTATTATTATATATATTTTTTTGATTTGTTCAGAAATATTCACTCATTATTTTACGTTTAGACAATAATCAATACTTAAAGAAAATTTCTATTTAATAATGATAATATTTTCTTTAAAATAAAATTCACTTTTAATATTATAGAAGGCAATACAAATAGAATAGCAAAAATTAGAAAATAAGGTGAATACTAAAACAAATATTGTTAATAACATTGGTTATACGTTCTAATTTCAAAAAAATCTTTGTAGTTGCGTTCAGACAAGATATTATATTATGTAAAATTAAAAAAATTACTATCGTGGTGGATTAATAGAATTTTTATTGATAAGTACCAACGATGTTATAATTTTAATTTACATTATAATTAACATAATTATAAAAGAACCACACACAATACCAACTGAAATAAATTTTGAAAAAAATCGAAGGAGGATATGACACCCTCATCCCCCCGAACTCCTGGTAATTTTAATAATTATCAAACGGGCCTAACACGACAGCGTCGTTCTTACGAACTTTTATTTAATTGCCGGGCATCATATAACGCGTGCGACAGAATTTCTGCCGTAGGACACCGCCTCGGGTGCATTTATAATTTAGGGGGATGTAGTCGGTCTGTGTGCTGGTTGGCTCATGGTTGGTCATAGAAAAGAAGTCTTGTATACCACATTAATACACGACGACCGAAACGATTTAAGCGTCATGAATAATTATTATTATTATTATTATTATTGAACGATATTATAGTTTTTCCTCATAACGTGCATCGCCTTCGCCGTTTTCGGCCGAAACGCCTGCACCGATCGAAGTATCGAACGCCGCCGATGTTTTTTGTACACGCGAGTTTGGTGAGGGTGTGTGGTCGAACAGTCAGTCGTCCACCGTCGTCCGCATACAAATTTACCATACGACTATTGTGCACACGGGATTCCGCACGTTCGGCATCCCGTGGCTGCCGATTAAAAAAAAATAAATAATATCCGTAACGTTCCGTCACTCGTGTCACATCTTATAACGGGAATTTCTCGATACCGGAAATATGCCGACATGACGGTTTTGTTAGATTTTTTCGATCACTGCAGATTATAGGTAGATACTATAAGTATACCTATATACACACACACACATATATATATATATATATATATATATATATATATATATATATATATATAATTTCGTGTGTATGTGCGAGCGGACGATCAGTAAACGTGCGGTTGGTATTATACAACGTTGTGCGCAAAAAGTATATTGTCTGTACCGTTATAATGCAATCAGATATATGCCCAGATGATTTGTATAGGTAGTATTTGATCATCAATAGGCGTCAGACATTAGTAATAGGTCACTGGGCACTGCTTTTGAAAAACCAATGCGAGCAGAGAATCATTGTATTGAATTATTCTAAATTGGTTTCGAAATGGAGCACCTTAAAGATTTACTGCAAAATGTATTTCAAAAAATAAAACGCTTGTATGACTCACAACTATTGAAAAAAATCATATATATATATAGTTTAGGTATATCGGAAATAGGCACCTACATTACATGAGACGCAAATCATCCAATAAATAAAACGTTAATTAATGCTGAATTTTGATAAAAATGTAATTAATTAGACATTAATACTTTTAACTTTTGTCAAATATAATTATAATTTATCATCGCTAAATAAATAGTTCCTATATATGCAAATATAAATAATTTAATTGTAGGTACCTTTTTCTTATTTGTATGATATTACATTCTACCGATTTCCAGAAATAAAAATAAACCGAATTAATTAGAGATTACCATTATCATTATTCATTGTTATTTTAAAATCCTTTTTGGAAATAATATTCAAACGGAAATTAAATATTAAATTAAAATAACTTTATTAGTTACATCACTTACATCAATAACGGCACAACATTCAAGTACGTCGTAACTCATAAGCATATTATATAATAATTATTAACAACTTTTATTATATTATGATGATAAAAACAATATTGTGGTATTATATAAGAAACGGTAGATAAATATATTATTTATACTATAAACATTTACTGAAATATTTTAATGATATCGATTCGTTTAATCGTATTTTGTAATGTGTGTAAATGTGTAACGTTATAATATTTACAATTTTAAAGAAATAATTAATAATTTAATAAAAAATAATCGTGAATTATTTTAAATATTTAATGAATATAGAACATTTAGAAGTAGGTAATTTATTATATCACCTACCTAACTATTTATTTTATAAGCTGTATCAACATAATTAATGTTTTATAGTGTTTAGCCTTATTTTAAAATCCAGTACAAATAGACTTTTCAACAAATTATATTGTCATAATATATTATATGTATATATCAAACATGATTCAAAATATTTAATATGCCTATAGGTACCTTATAGGATTACACCTTATTATAAAATGTACTTAAAATTGAAAAAAAGCAACACATTTTCAAAATTCTAATTGAAAAATGGTTTTGTAACTGGGCTTGAATGTTGTCTTATTCTAGGTACCCAGCTCAGAGCTATCCAGTTCACCACTGACGGTTGGGATACGTTCAATGCTGTACACACGAGTTTTTAATTTTTATAAACACATTATTTTGCAATATGGTACATTGGTACCTTATATAATATACTAAAATATTACCTATTATATATGCATACAAAATTACAGACATTAGATTTATTGACTATTATTCATTTATTATATTAGAGCTCGGATATTTTGAACAATAGTGACACGAATACATAATACAAATATTATATGATACAATGCGTAAATATAAAAATAACAAAAACATGTTTGGGCTACGACAGTTCGTGGTTTTTTTTTTAACCTGAACAAATAAAGTATAAAGTATAAACTACACAATAATCTCAAAAGCTTACTTATAGTAGTGGCTATATACTCACTGTATAGCCTATGTATTACGGGCAATGTAGTAAATCGGGTATTTTATAAAATGCCCAATGTAGTCGGTCAATGTAGAAATGACCACACTTGGCCATTCTATACAATGACAGGTAATATCCAACAGGTAATATGAAACACGCAGTATTTTGTGTTTTGTGTAAAGATAACTAGAAACTAGAAAAACAAAATTATTATATAAATTAAAAATATAATTATTAATTAAACATTAAAAAAAAAAAGAAATATTTTGTATTTTATTATTATTTATTACAACAAAGCATACTACATCCACGGTTCTTCATAACTGCACAAACTTTTTTCAATTTTTTGGTACGGTTATCCTGTAGTCACGTAACTAAAATATTTTCTACATCTTGGTTGGCTCTTTCAATTGAACCTTGGCTTTGTGAATGGCGTGGTGTACCATGGACTATTTTGAGTTCTAGCCACGTGGTATAAAGTTCTGTCACAACTTTGTTCGCAAATTCTCGGCCATTATCACTTTGTAAAATTGAAGGTGCACCAAAAGTTGTAAAAATGTCCAATAATACATACGCCACTTCGTCAGCACGTTTCTGTTTTAAGGGTCTGAATAAAACGTATTTTGTCAGATGATCTTGGTACACTAAAATAAATTTATATTCACAGTCTTTATATGCACCTCGTTTATAATGTTAAACAATTGTTCATTATGTACATAATATTTTATTGTATAATAAAAGTTACAATCAAATCATCGTATTTTTATTTACTTAAGTACGTATTATTTGAGCCTTTTTTTCATTAATAATTCATTAAGTTTTAAATTAAAATTTTCCATATTTAACAACTTAAATTTAAATTTAAATTAAACGGCGAAACAAAAAACTAAAACATTGATTATATTAGTAAACTCATTATACTTGGTGATACTAAATACGCGACTAAATGCCATACATGTATAAATCAAAATATTAACGTAACTTACTGACTGATTAAGTAGGTATCTAAGAACTAACCTAAAGTTTGAAAATAATCTAATGAATTCACTATCTCTATTACCTTTATAGTTGATAGTGAATTAAAAATATGAGATTTGTTATCGAATGAATTCGCATCTTTTTTATACCTTGATAAATCGGTCAGGCAGTTATATTGGTAATTTAGTTCCATATTGGTTATTTTAGTAAACACAAAATATGGCAATATTTTTTTTAAGTTCATAATTGCCCTTGATAAATTGGCCATTCTGTATAATGCCTGAATAATAAAAAAAATTTTTAAATAATTTTTGTATTGCCCAAAAAATATGGGTTATTCTATACAATGCCCGGCAATGTATATAATGGTCCAATTATCTACATTGTCTATAACAAATACACTTTATACAGTATACAAGCAATAATTTTCTTATCCAAATCATATCGATAAATAAAACACAATACGAGCTAAAACCAATTTGAGTCACTATGGAACACATTATATAATTTATAATATATTTGTGCTTATTAGATTCTGAGCGGAGCGATGAATGTGTTGATTTTACAATATTGTGTGTTTTTTTTTTTTGTGTCTGTCATCACGTTTTAGGGCAATAAAAGTGCTTCGATTTTCTTCATCAGCATCTTTTTTGATAGGAAAGTGAATCTAGTTGATATTTTGGGATGGGGGTAGTTAAAAATAAAAGTTTCTCAATAGTTTTTAAACGCACAGGGAAAAACAAAAAAAAAAATTAAGAAAAAACTGAAATTTTTTCACAAAGTAAAATTTTGACAAAATCGATTTTTATTTTTGGTATAACAAAAGAAATAATGATCGTAGAAACATGAATTTACCAAATGTTTAATAAAAATATTGTCTATACACTATAAAATTTTCAAAATATTTTGACCTTTTTTGAGCTGTTTATATGCATAATAAAATTTCGTAATTTTTTATTTTTTTTTTTATTATCGCTGATAAAAATTTTTCAATCGTTCAAAAAATTTTAAAATTTAATACAAGGTTCTTCATAATTTGTTGTAAGTGAAAATTGAAAAAAAAAGTTGAACGTAAGTCTCTAATAGATTTTTATAAACGTCTAAAGTTAAAACTTTGAAAAATACATAAAAATCACAAAAATTTGCAGATTTTTTTAATTAGGAAATTTATAACAATTTTTCTATTTAAATCTAAGATTTAAAAATTCGACACAAGATTCTCTATAAGTTTTTTTTACTTTTTTAAAACAGAAAATTTTATCGAAAAGTCAAATTATTTTTTTATGAGTGTTTGAAATTAGACATTGGATATTCATCCGTTTTTTTCCGGGAACGATTTTCTTATTTTGATGTAATTCAAAAATTAATAAAGATAGACATTTAAAAAATTTACCAAATGTTTAAATTACCATTTTCTATATACCAAATAAATTTAAAAATATTTTGACAATTTTTGAGCTAATTGTAGGTCTAAGAAATTTTTTGTTTTTTCAATTTATTTTTTTTAAATATCGTTTAAAAAAATTTCATTGGGTCAAATTTCTTGCAAATTTAATACAAGATTCTTCATACGTTGTTAAAATAGTAGATCAAAAATAATAAAAATACATTGTCATAATTTTTTTTTATAAGCATTTATACTTCAAATTTTGACCAAAATACATCATCGATAATTTGCAAATTGTTTGTAGTTAAAAATTTATAAAATGTTCAGCTTTTATAACTAAGGATTAAAATTTAAAAGAAGGTTTTTCGTATTATATAATTTAACTAAAAAATCAAAAAAAAAAAATATAAACTTTTTAAGTTCAAATTAGGACGAAATTAGATATTTAAATGAAGAATAACGAAATTATTTATTTCATTGTAATTTAAAAGTCTTTTTTGAGGGTGCTGGAAACATTTAAATTATATTATTATATTTTATACAATGAATGATATATTGCAATGTTTTCTGCAAAAATTAATTCAACCTACTGTATTCTTAATAGTAAATTGAATTATTTTAATAGCAATAATATCTTAAAATACCCTTAGTTATGTAGGCTGACAGACGGTCTTCGTTCAGAATTGTTTTTTGTATACAATGATTCATATCATTGAATATAAATTTGACACATCCATGAAAGTGACCCACTACTAGACACCTACTGTACAGCAGAGCGGTACCCCCCCACTTGCCCACCTTTTTTTTTATTTGAAAATACCACTGGCTTATATTGTTATTTTGTAATATTAGTAGCACATTTGTACCACATGTTTTCCACCATGATATGAAAACAAGTGAAAATAACACTAGTATCACTATGGGTACTATAAATACAACTATACATTATAATATTATACATTCATCCAATATAAATAACACATTTTATATGATAGAGGAGGAAAATCGAAGATGTGTGTTTTTTTTAATTATCATTATATCTGGACACCATAATAATATAAAAATAAAAAAAATATTTTAAATTTGTAGATTTAAAACACATTTTGTAAAAAATGTATTAAAAAAAAAAAAAAGAAACAAATAAACCCCGCAAGATGATTATAAAAAGCATTTAAAAAATAAAATAGCTGAACGAATAAAATGAAATTTTTGTTTTTTCGCTAGGTATGGTAAAATAATTGAATTTATAGCCGACAAGACTTCATATTCGATTAATAGAAAAAAAAAAACAAATATCTATGCTATGAAGCAAAAACACTTGATCGTTTTTCATTAAGCTATAGTATATAACAATAATTTCTCAGCCCCGGCAGCGCGGGATTTGAAAGGAAGGGGTAAAATGAGGTGCGCTTCCTTCGCACTGCACCGTCCGGACGGTAGTAATTTTTTACTGTCGACAGTGCACAATGCTGTATATGATGCGTGTGTATAAATAATGAATTTTTCCGACGTCAAGGGGAATATTGTAGTGCCCGAAGCGGCGTTCACGCGAGCATACGTGCCTCGACGACGAGGCCTTTGACGTTTTCAGTGTACTATTATTGTACATACGGAGTATTAAAATAATATTACACGTCGCTGTTGTTTGTGTGAATCTGCAACAGCTACCACGGTTCGGCAAAATCAATATCTAACCCATACAACCTAACCTGAGGTTTGGGGTACATATATATTATAATGTACGAGAATTAATCATAAATAATAATTAATAATTAATGCTCCAGTATCCCGTATCCCGTATCGATGTGTTATTTCTTATTTTTTGTACTATCAGAACTAGGAATTATTAATCGCTTACACTATGAAAAATGCCGTCCTAGATCGGTAAATTTCGTGCAATTAAAAATTGTATTGTGTATAATAATACATATATTAATTATTATACTATGTGTTGATATGCTAATGCGGAACGATATAACAGTTTATTATTTCTTAAAATAAAATATTATATAGGTATTTATCACGTCACGGTTTGGAATTAGGACGTTATCCTACGTGCAGGAGAAGAACTACGTTGTAGACACATCATCATTGTAAAATCAATGCATTCATTGTTCTTCTCAGAATCTAAAATAATGTTACATATTTTACGTATATACTTTTATTCGTATTGATTAAAACCACAAAAATTGTATGTTTGTTAAGTATAAATATTATAAATTATAATATGTTATTAGCTTGTTTATAAAATCTTTTAATTATGACTTATCGTCTTATTATAGGTACTTTAGAAAATCAATATTAAAATTAATTCACTCCTGGCCAAGACAAAGATTTTAATAACCTCATCTACATACCTACCTATATTTGTTTAACTCAAGATGATTTCATAAATATTTTTAAACTTTTGACGTTTAGATAGCACATAGACTATATGTATACAAATTGTGCATTTTTTTTTTTTACAAACCCTGTAACACGGTATCATTATAATATTATATTATACATTATAAATTATTATCAATAAATACACGTGCGGTAAACCTCGACATCTCGTTACATATCACTGCAATTCGAAACGACCGGCCGTAAACAGATTTGTATTCGTTCTGTGTGATCCACAGCGCGGAACAATACTACTGTGATGAAATAAAGTCTGAATGTAAAATAAAAAACAATTATGGCTTTTAAAATAAGTCGTTAAATTCTGTCCGCGTCACTATAAACGCGTTCATCATTTTCGTTAAAAATAGTAAATACATATTTTGTTAACGATGTATTAACGTGGTAAAGCGTCGTGTATATAATGTATTATGATAGTGATATTAAATTATTAATAAACAACAGACGACAATATGACATCACTTACGTTTTTTTTTTTTTTATGATTTCGTAATCACGCAAAAAAACATAGCAATATATCGTCATCGTAAAAGGTAGGTACAGCCTGCGGTACAAAGTCAATTCATATACATAACAATTAATCTGAACCCGAGTCTGTCTCTACATTATAAAAGTATTTGTATTTTTTCATTAGTGAGTACTTTGCCAAACCGCTACAGAAATATATTAAGCTAATACGTATAATTATAGAAATGTGAACTTTATTTTTGTGTATACTATATAAAACGCAGTTACGTCTGTTTAGATATGCTACAGCTGTTGTGTTTTGTTATTATTGGACGGTCGGTGGTTTTCCGGAACGCGCTCAATACAATGCATACACGTACATAATATTATATAACATTTTATCATTATACGAACGGAAAACTTTTCAGCGCCTCGTACTCGGTGCCATATGTCTCGTTTTGTGTATACATATATACTAAGCGTTCAAATAGTTTGGAAACTGCGACTAATAAACGATATTATATGATACAATTATAATATTAATGAGGTGATTAAATATTTTACCTAATAAACATGCAACAGTGTTATCTGTTATTGCAGCTCTATGGTAGATATTAAAATATACAAACACTAATTAAAGAGTTTCCAAACTTTTGATCACATTGTATGATATGTAATAGGTATATAACACGTGCATGCAATAGGCGACCGAGGTATGACGGGACACCCAATTAGTAAATACATTTATTAAATATATTAATGAGTGCTGCCAATAATATTGTGTAGCAGTATGTTTAAAAAACAACTACTAATTAATTATATTAGCAGTACTTGAAAAATATTATAATTTTTTGTTTTTTTCTCGTGTGATTGACAAAACTTATATTATATTCCTATCGCTGTCCAATACTTTATAAAATCGATTTCTCGATATGTCAGTTTTTCATACAAGTCCTTACAATATTGTATACTATATGTATATATTATTACGAGGAGCGTTCGAGATTCGGGATTTTAGCAAAATATGTCTATCTTCCAGTAGTTCTCCGCAGTCACATCATGGGTTATCCTGGACGATCCATTTTATTCACTGCGGAGTTCGTTGAACGAAACGTTCCCGGCGAAGCATATTGCAATCACACGCGCGGTTCGTCCGCCTGCATTTCACAGATCGTAGCTTTTCATTTCGAATTGGCTTCGAGAGATGCACAAAATAATAACACAATATTAGATATAGAGATAGGTGCGCACATATGCAGGTACCACCTACGAGAAATATTGATCGAAAATGTTCAAGCGAAAAGAGCCGGTTGCAATGTTTCCGTGCGAGGTTTGCCCCCCACGAGTTCCGTAACCCGCACCTTAATAATGCAACTACAATATGTAAGTACAACAGTACAGCACTCACGTCTCACACAGTCGTTCCCTTCCACACGATCCATTGCAATGCACCTAAACAATTCCTG
Organism: Pentalonia nigronervosa; assembly: GCA_014851325.1. Lineage (NCBI taxonomy): Eukaryota > Metazoa > Arthropoda > Insecta > Hemiptera > Aphididae > Pentalonia > Pentalonia nigronervosa. The sequence continues at coordinate 22,768 of JACXSJ010001888.1, read as the reverse complement.
TGCATAACATGTCTATTATTTCGTCCTGGCGGACAGACGAGGTCGGAGGTACCACGTTTTGCCTACATATTATAATATACACCGTCGTACAACAATAATAATAGTAATTGTATGACGTACACTTTTGTGCCGAGTGTATTCACCGTTACGCCGCGCTACGTAACGGTTCGGTCACAGGTGTGTAATCTCGGACGCCGCCGCCGTATTGTCTGCAAGCCGCAATCGATGCGGGCCAGTCCGTCATGGTACCGACTGCCGAGGACTCGGTCCCGGTCCCGTCCCACTACACGCCGCGCACCACCGGGAAATCGGCACGCGCGTTTCGTATACACAGTTATTATAAATTGTAATATTGTACTGGTGTTATAGTGACGTGGTCGTAATTTTTTTAAGCGAGTACTGCATTATACGCTTAAATGGGCTCAATATAGATAGCGTGTGGGCTTTGCTCGCTCCACACCCCCTTTTTTCTATACTTTATTATTATTTTCATATATATATATACTTGCACTACATCACATATAGCCTCATTTCTTGAATGGAACGAAAGCTCCCCCCCTTCCATAATAATATTTTCTAAAAATGTTACTATAAATGTTATGGAATTAAAAACGTAAAATTATTTAAAACTAAATTTTAATAAAATTATCAATTAGGTTTTTTTAAGTCTTAATAAGCAACCAATCGTATTATAATAGGAATGTATTATTTGAGAATTGGTAGCAAAATATAAAGAATATTAAATAAAAATCTCATTTCATTGATATTATTTTTTTAAAATTTAATTATCTATATTGCACTTAAAAAATAATATACAAACAATTAACGAAACAAATAAACAAATTGATAAAATATTATATTGTCCATAGACAAGTTTTTTCTTAATTTAATTTTGCCTATGCAACTTTTCAAAATCTATTACCATTTGTAGATCTGTTTGAGTCATCAACTTCATGCATTATTTGTTAAATTTCATATTGTAACTCGTGGTCTATTTATGCTTCACGATTGTAACGGATAATTTATGTCGGCCAAAGATAATGTTATTATTATAGAATTTTTTTAATTCTTAATTATTGTCTATTAGCAATTTCATTGTCGAAAGCCTTAAATTTTCATTGGGTACAGAATTAATGTCAGTGACTTAGTAAACGAGTTTGCATTTTCATATAAAAGATTTGTTATCAACTACATAATATTATGATGGTTGAAAATAACTTGTTTTAAATAATTTACTTGTGCTGTTCAATAACTTCAAGAATAGATTTATCTAAATTATCAAAACTACCAGTTAGAACCGAACAAATTAATAACGAACATAATAATTACGAAATTAAAAAAAGAAAATGTTAGGAACTTAGAGTAAGTAAATTCATGTAAAATATTTAATTAAAATATATTTTTATATATTTAATCAGTACCTGTTTATTTCCATACAATTATTTAAATCCTAGTTTGGATCATCATCAACAAATTCTTAATTAATATTATTTTGATTTTCAGGTGATAGGTTCGCATAGATTTGTTCTACACAATGAACAATTTTATACGATTTATAATCAAAATATTACAAATATTTAAACACAAATTAGACATTAATTATAGTTTTAAAAGGTAAAAAGAAATAGTTTAGTATTATATTACTTGATTTGTTATCAACAAATATACAAATAATATTTTGCACTTGTTATTTTTCTCGTTTCGCGTTTGACACAATATTAGGTATTGTCGTATGTTATAGATAGTCATCAATATAATTTTATTTAATATTTATGTAATATAGGTGGAAATATATTTTAGTTGCTATTTTATTAAGATAGGTCAGACCAGCGAAACAAGATGTGCTGAGGCGACACTGAAATATTGTATATAATACCACAGGAACGGGGCTCTATGTTTTTGTCGTGGGATTCGGCAAGAATGAAGCGAAACAAACGATGACTCTAACACGGGCAGAGTATTTCCGAATCGTTCATTTTTTCTATGTTTATTATTGACCAAAAATAAAAGTGTTTCCGACCAAAAGGAAAACTATTTAAATATTATTTGAATCAATTTTGCGTTGTTATTTTTTAAAAGAAATAACAGTGCCGAGATTTAAGTAATATATGTCTCTACGTGTCAATGAGATTTTGATTAACTGAATAGCGCCAACGCTATATGCAATCTTTGAGTCATTCCAACTTAGAAAGAACGGACGTAGAACGACAAGCGCATGCCATCGTAACTCAAAGGTTAATAGTGCCATTCTATAATTTATTTTAGAGAGTGTTATCATAACTGGGGTGTACGGAGATAAGGTGTCGTAGAGTTGAGAGCATGTCACTCTGTACGGGTGATACGATAGTATATAAAAAAAATACTAATTCAAGTTATCGTATTATAGGTAATATCTTAGTTTTAAAAAATGTGAACCATAAGGTTGTTGACAAAACTTTTTTAAATTTATATGGCAAATACTCGGGGCCTGATTTAAAAAAATAGATGCCTTGTTCACTATTTATTTTGAGGCCTTTCATTAATTGAAAATATTAGCAAAAATTGAAAATATAAAACAATTTTTATTTTTTAAAACAATATATTTAAAGAGAATGACTACCAACAATATATTTAAAAAAGATGACTACCAAATACATGTTTAATCCATGAATCGCTTTATCAAAATTAATTAAAATTGGCAAGTATTTTTAAAATTTTTTTTTGTTGGTATACAACAAGGGGCCTTGTGCTCATGCACTCCATGCTCCATGAGTAAATCAGAGCTTGCGATAACATTATGCCATACTTTCAAAAATACTCTGAATAAGTATTAATATATTTTTAATTTTTCCCGATAATAACATCTTATCTTAAAAATAATAATTCCAAACACATCTGTATGGATACGGTTTATAAATAACTGCCATTACCAGTGTATGTTATGTAACGTGTAAAACATTAGACCGTTTTGAGTATGGTAACCCACAAGATTTGTTCAGTAACTTTATTTATATAAGTATCAAATTGGTAGATTAATTGAAGAAATGCATCCCCATAATATTATACCTGCGTATCGTAAACCACTTTATACGTATACGTTCCACCAAGACTACAGTTCCGACCGATAACCTACATATATTATGCCGTACACCCGTCATGATATCATGTTATTAATTATTATCATCAATAATAAATCTTAGTAATAAATAACATTATACGATGTATAACAGAATTTACCCGCGTAGGGTCGTGACAAAATAAAACGTTTTCGTTAGTGCGAAAGAGGACAGAAGTAACGCAGAAATGACGTAGAGGTACGCTCTGTGGCTTTGTATATTTAACATTATAGTGATATACACACGACTATTGTCTATTGATTATATATATACGTCAATGATATGAGGTATCACCGAACTACCAGAAAATGCAGATTTTTTATGGACAAAAATAATATTTTCACGCGTCCTAACGATGGCGGATACGGCTCCCGGTCGGGGGGTAGGCGGTTGTGGACTTGCCTTCCCTCCACACGCCAGTGCAGTTGAATAGCACGTCGAGTTAACTTGTCGAACGGTCGGTTTTGATTCGATACGTATCGACGTGTACAGGTACACACACGAATATATTCCTCGAAAATCGTATGTCGAATGTTTTGATCAACAGCAACCCATACGATTCGTTGGGCAATTATTATTTTTTAAGTTTTTTAACGACGCCGCGGTCTCCGACGGAGAGAAACGAAACGTCTGGAGGCCGCCGGCCGGGCCAACTCGACGCGCACCGTGCAACAAGTGGTGGCCCGTGGGTCCGTTATCAACGCACGCGCCGGTTGATAACGGGACCGGTTACCGACGGCGCCGTCCGCACACGATCCGAACCGGTCCGTTTGCCGCGGCCGACGACGACGCCCCGAACAAAGAACAAGCTTTGAACAACTGTGTGTGCCGTGCGGTTCATAAAATACGAAGAAGTGTGTGTGTGTGTGTGTGTGTGTGTGTTTGACATTGTTAATTCGTTGACGTTATTTATATTTGTACACATGACGTCAAATTTATCTGCTACATTGTACGAAGCGGCGGCGGCGGCGGCGGCGGCACGTATGTGTCCATATAGTGTGTGTATAATTACTTACAAACAGACGTATCGCGTTTTGTGTTGACGCCACGCCGCGAGCAACTCTATATTATATTATAATATATACTGCTCACACAGCGTCGAACATCGTATCATAATCATCGTCATTATTATTATTATTATTGCGCGACGGAACGATTGTCGAATAACTACATATATCGTACGTAATAATATCGCATCGTCGAACAAAATCTACTAGCCGCTGCGGAGTGCGGAGATTATTTCTCCGCACGGCTATACACCAAAAGAAATCACAAACATAAATATTATAAAGTACCGCAGACACGCGGATCCTACGTCTGCGGGAGGCCATTCGTTTGAAATGTACGTGCAGAGTTGTAAAGTTGTATTTAGCGCTAAAAAAAATATTAAAACGCCCAAAAATTTGTCTCCGATGTCAAAAGCCTGATTATATAATACACAAGCATTAACACATATACCTGCCTCGATCAAACGAGCAAAAAAACATTCTCATTTTGCGCAATTTACCGAGGTCAGGAATAATTTCCGAAATATATTTTTCCATATAAATGAATTGAAATGAGGATTACTAAGTTTATCACACGGAATATTTACTTTACATAAATCTCTATTGAATGACGATTTTTCCTAGCATCTTTATTCTGTACGAGTTATTATCTAATTAGTTGTTGTTATTTTGCTTTCACTTTATGATCCATAATTGTACTATACTTATTACTTACAACTTACGGCGTTTTTCTATCCCGATATGTTTGTGTCACATTTTATCTTTTATCACTTCAAAAATTTTACGTGACATAATCAATAATACAACATTTCACTGTCAGAAGAAAAAATATTTCTCCCGAATACGGAAATATGACTCTGTAAAAGTGTAAAAGGATTGATTATTACACTATTACCGTTTTTCTTTGGGCTAAAGTTTATAGGCACAATCTATTGAAAAAATAAACAAACAATAACGCGTCGACCAATTATTTAAAAACTATCAAAAAAAAAAAAGGCTCTGACGTTAAAATATGCAAAGATGTCCAGCTTGCACTTGAAAAATTCAAATATAATCCATAGCGTATATATTTTACACGTTCTGGTAACATAATTTCTACGTTTAGAATGAGAAAAAAGTATGCAAATGCTTCAATAGTTCACAGACCACAGCCCTGCAGCAAGTAGCGTGTATATATATATATATAATGTGGTTAGGCCAGACGATTAATATTCATCGTGGATAATAAATATTATTATCTAAAAGTAGACGGCATATTATTGGGTTCTTCTCGATTTTTTTTATACGTAATTATTTTTAACAACAGTTTGAATTATACGACATTGGCAGCGCATGAAGTGCACTATTCGATCGTCGAACCACTGTAGCACCGGTACCCCGTGTTCCGAAAAAAAAACAACAAAACGCGCTACATAACGTTATACGCGTTTATGTAATTTATTTGCGCGTGAGTAAATGTCGTACAGATTTTTTAGGTGCTCTACCCGTATACAGGTGAGTTGCGGAACACACGCAACATTGATATTATAATGACGGGCGCCGACGACGGCCTCGCGCTGCAAACCGAGTCGTCCGCGCGCGCATCTCGTCCGTTTGCGACCGCGGGAGTGACGTGCCATAATTATACGATAATGTTTTTATTATTATTTATTGACGGTTGTGTTGTGAGCGTTTGTAATTAACACGTCTGCGCGTGAAACGGGTACGACGGTCGTGGTCGGCTGCGGCTAACCGGCGTAGTAGCGTATACCTACCTACTGCGAAACCCGCCCGGGCATTGCCGATTGTACGATACAAACGCCAAACGGCGTACAAAATAATGTGGTATAACATTATTATAAATGAACACGCCGCAACGCGAAAAACAAATGATGCAGCGGAAATCCATCGATTAAACGCTTTGCATATCATAAATTATAATATATACGGCGAGACCTACGTCGCAGTCAACAAACATTCTACGTCGGCGGGCCTTTTCGCCGCCTACCGACTGCGGCGGCAGCAGTTCTCTACACCTTTTTATATATACTATATAGACATATTAAATTACATAGGTACCTAATATAACACAATACGATAATGTATGCGTGCCGGCTGTATATAGCTCATATTTATATTTTAATCGCACGAGCAATTTCACAATATCATTGCTGTTGCGTATTCATAATGATACACGCGTTTACGACGTCTATATTCTATTTCCACTGCTTTAAAGAACTGCGGAGAAGCCAAAAGCCATAGGTGGATTTTTATTATTTTTTTTTTCTCGAAATCGCAGCGGCTTTCCAGAGGTCATGATAATATTATTCTTTTCCGGCGTGTTATTTGTTGTTGTTGTTGTTGTTGTTGTCGCTTGCAAGCCGTGAAATCGCGTGTGCCGGTGTCGTGCTGTGACAACGCGACGTTGATAATAATAATATATTAATGTAAATTCGTTGTCGAATTATGTCGAATAAACACGCAGCAAAGAACGGTTTTTTTCGTCGAAAAACACAATTTTATATCATCGTATAATATGGATTTCATAATATCCGGCGACGACGGTAGAACGCCCTCGAAGTGCTTAATCGAGTGCACCCCTCGTGGGCTATTTAGCCTTTGACTATCGCTTATCGGTCGATATGAAAAGCAAAACAATATGTCGATACGAGTTTGGAGTCGCGAGGTGTACAGTATAACGTGTACGGATAGATTATTGTTGAGGTGTTTATATTCCTCAAAATATGCCTACGCCACAACTATTTTAACACGTGACCGCCGACCGGAACTTCCGGTACGGCGATACCAGTATATAATATACGGGTATTAAATAGTATTCATATATATATATATATATATATATAGATATTATACCAAAGGGGTACACTTTGTATTAGTCAATTATTATTCGTTTGTGTTTTATTACAATTTTGGTTTTCGTACACAGAATAACAGTAAAAATGTTGTTCTTAAAAAAAAGTCCCGACTCGTTTTCTATTGTCGGACAAAAAAGACCAAAAGAAAGTTTCAGGTAAATCTGAAGAAAGTTTGAGTCGGACAAAAGTTTATAAATATAAATCATTCAATTCACAAAATATGTATTCAACAATATTATATTTGAATGTTATTCCTTTATATCTACAGTTTACGAATATTATTGTTCCGCATATAAAAACTAAAATATTGTTCTTATATGATTAATAAATACGAATTTTAATTATATTATTGATTATAATATAATAAAAGATAATCGATAGGCATACAAATTATTGATATTATATATATATATACTTATATAGTGGATTTCCATTGTATATATTTCATTTTAGACTTTTAATATTTTTTTAAATTTTTTTATGAAACTAATTATTTGTAAATTATTATTAGGTATAAGAATGATAATCAAATATAATATTATATAAAAAAAAATTAATTTTTTTCAAATTTAAATTTTGTGAATTAAATTATTTGTATTTTAGGACTTTTTGTCAGACTCGACCTACGTGTGCTCTTGACTTTTTTCATACCTCACTTTTAAAATATCTATTATAGTATAATATATACAAGTTTGAAATTAGAACCGGATCGTCCGTGTCTAAAAAAAAACAGAAACGCGTGCATAACAAATGAAATCGTTTTCGCGCCCAAAACGTGAAATATTTTTACTGGAATATGATTCCCGGTTATTTTTGTTTTTATGGACGGTCATGCAACTCACGATTCATTCCGGCTGTATTCGATAATCTAAATTACCGATAAAAATAATATTTCTAAGACGCACCTCTACCTACCAACAATCACCGTCTGCAAAAACGTTCTCTTGAAAAGTAAACGACCCCTTCTGATATTTCCAAGGGCGTTGGTATTGTTGTATTCTATTAAAATTTATTATTATTATTATTATTTTATTTCGTATAGTGATGTGCGGCGGAGTCAATCGATAATCACACTCGGAAAATAAGCGCCAGGCTTCACGCGGGAACCGGTTGATTGCGAGTGCCGTGCGTTTTTCGCGCCAGCTATACTACAGATATTCAGATAATACATTGGTAATTATTTACACTTCTTGTCGTTTGCATACGATTAACGCATTTTTTTTTAATACTATCGGGAAAGACGTTTGACGTTGTCTAATTAAACGCGACAAGGGAGATTTCAATCTCGTTTATATTGTAGGTAGGTATGCATGCGTACATTTAACCGTAGTCGTTGCTTGCTGTGACTATATCGCGTATTACCTAGGTATGTGCAATGTAAATGCAGAGTTCGCGAAATAAACCGTTTCCGGTACAGAAATGAAAAAGACGTTTTCGCGTGGATCGCGATCAATATAATATATTATTATATGCGTGCCGAGCATAATATAATCTTCATTTTCTACGGAGTTACATCTCGTTATACAATTTACATTATACATGCGCGACGCCATACAGATTGCGGATAAATGTCTCGGAACGGTCGGACGGTTGTTAGCTGCAGCTGCAGTAAATCGATATCATACGCATATAATATATTTATTGATAAAGATCGAAAAAAAAATTATATGTATAATATAATACACCACAATATAAATGTACTGACGCCAAGTTTCGCCGAAATGAATCACACGGAGATTTGAATTTGTAAGTACAAACTGTTTTCTTAAATAGTATTAAATGTATATTGTATTATATTTTACGATCGTATAATATAATATACCGTTTAAATAATATTATTCAATATGGCCATAATGTTGCCACATCTCGCGGCGTCATAATTTCTTATCCGTTCGGTTATCACAAAATTACGATCACACGCGGGTTTTTTTTTTTTGTATTTTTTATGAAGTAGACACGAATAAGTCATTATAGGTAATGTAGGTATACGCATAAAATACTTATAGGTATCTACCTATAACAGTGGTTATACCTATACCTACTAGCAGTGATGTTTTATATATAGAGTAACCAAAATTAGGTAAGGACATTAAGCAATTTAAATTGCTCGTTATTTTTTGCGGATATTGTGATAGGTTGAGTACTTACATAAAAAAAAAAAAAATAATTTCGAGTTATAAGTAAGATAGCTAAAAATCTACAACGAGAATTTTTCTTTCTATTCAACTGCACGTGTTAATATATGTATAATAGTTATATAAGAATGTAGGTCGCAATATTACTCATTACTATTTCATTAATCATGGTTTACGTTGATTTCCGAGCTCAGGGATTGAAAAATTAGTTAACGCACATATCATAACTTATTTATTACATAATTGAGTTGTTTCGACTTTCAAGTGAATATTCCAATGCATTGGACTGAATATTAGACATTAGTAAGTTACAGTTTATAACATAGATTATTTACATTTAACACGTTGTACAATGCATTTACTTTAATTTTCCCCAATAAGCTGTGTTTGTGGCGGGGCGAATGAGTCATTAATATTCAGTTACGATTTTTACAACAAATCTAAAATCTTATTAAAATAAATACATTAATTATGTGCAATGCATTATTCATATATAGCAACCAGTTTTTACTATATTATAGCTACCTTATGTGATAAATTATACAATACATATTAATTACTTACTTTTGATTAACATATTTCATATTATAGTCAATAATATATTAGGTATATACTATACAATAATTTCATTACACTAGAACATTTCACCCAAGTACCCAATATTGATCTTTATAATAAGTCGCACAGCGGACACAGGATAGTTGTAAATCATAATATGCATTGTACAAGTAAAAACAAATTGCATGAAAAGTAAATCTTTTATGGAGATGTAAGTATTGGTCTTGAAGGGGAGGGGCATTGCATGTGGAAAATATTTTATTTTATATAAATATTTATCAACGCCAAATGACATATTGACAATTTATTTACTTAGGTACTCGTGTTATTTTTTATTCATATGTTTTTAATGTAATTATATATATGTATTATATACGGTTGTAAATATTACAAATTACTGATAATTTACAACAAGAACGCAGAAAGAAAAGAGAAATTTTACAACCAAGTAGTGCTTTTAATTTTTATTTTATTCATCTTTACATATAGTTTTATAAAATATTTCTATTTATAACCTAATTAAATTCGTATAGTTAATTGTTGTATAATTTAATTAAAATTAAGGTAATTAACTTATAATATTTATTAATAAACGAAAATGTTGTCCTATCCCTGAATAATTATTTAAATGAGCCCTCTGTAATGTTTACGGACTAGGTATTTTTCTTTAAGCCACATCCGTATGTGTTGTCTCTGTCTTACATTCTTACAAGCGTACGACATGTTTAATTTGTGTTCAGCAGTTTCAATCTTGTGTACTAACCTTATTATTATACAATGAATTGGCCTATTAGTTATAATTAAATTTAAAAGTGTGAACGTTATCTGTGTTTTCTTGTGAGTTTTTACGATATTTTATTTTATGCTTTAAGGAATAGTTATATATATGATAAAATATATGTAAAATATTATAGTTAAAAAATGATCACAACTTGTTTAAAATTTTAATTATTTCTATATAATATATTTTCGACTATTTATTAAAGATCATTATATTATTGAGACATTTGAAACTACCGGACACAAATTGCTATATATTATGTTATACATTCGTAAGACGGAGACAACATGTCATGCGGGTGTGTCGTCCCGTTTAAATCTACCACTATACAGTGTGATCCATTTAACGTAAGACACTCAATATTTCAATAAGTATTTACATTTTTGATAATATTTTGGGTATGAAGTCGTTACAAAACAACATTTTTTTAAAATATTTTTTAAGTTTTTTACTTTTTTGAATTACAACATAATGTTTTAATTTTATAATCCAAAGCAGAATATTTTTTTGAGTATTTTGGTACATAAAAATCGAATTTTGAACGAGTCATTTTTGAGTTAAGTATTTGAAGTTTAGATGAGCGGAGTAGTGGACCAACATTTTGCGGAGTACCTGCATACCATCCTACACTGCTCATCTAAAATTCAAATATTTATAACTTATAAACTACTTGTCCAAATTCGATTTTTATGTAACAAAATATTCAGAAGAATATTCTGCTTTGGATTATAAAATTAAAACAGTGTGTTGTAATTAAAAAAAAATAATAAGGTTAAAAAAATATTTCCAAAAACGCAAATACTTATATTCATATTCTATGTATAATTCACAAATGATATACACCTACTATTTACAATAAAAACATGTTAAATCTTATCGCACTGCTCTACGCTATAGTAAGGTACGTTTACAGTACCTATTATATATACGGGTAAATTATACAGCTGTAAACCGATTGCAATTCGGCGGGAAAAGAGGGAAAAAAACGGCACGCACGCGGACGGTATCTAAATATTATGCTATAAAATATTAAGCATAATATTATAACCTATAAGGCTATAACGCACGCTTGTACACATATTACAGATCCGTGATGATATACGATATGTGTCCGCACGGAGCATAACAAACCGCCGACGTCGATTATTATTATTATTATTATGTACGTCATGTACATGAAGTATTTTACTGTACCTATTATACAAAAACGAAATCTAATGACTAGTTTGACGGCGACGTGCGGTACCAGACATTCGTCTACTGCACACTGAAAATGATTGCAGTCGTGCCGCGTCGGAGCGAAAAGAAAAAATAACTATAAGTAGGCATTATTTTTCCATTTTTCTTGTCCTTGAAATGGACTCGTGAAGTCACAAGTCACATTTCGCCAGTTCTCTCAATCTCTCAATTAATTCGTGGTTCGCTGCGATATAATAATATATATTATAATATACGGAGCATACAACAATATACCTATTAGAAATATTTTATACCGAGTCACCGAGATGCTTGTGCATATCCAAGTGCTTTCACTGCTCGTGCATAGATACTTTAGGTATTTATTTTTTATGCATCTATAATATCATTAAATACTTTTTGACCTTATATACAAACTGTTTTTATTAAAACATGTCTGTAAATTGACCAATAGGGAAAAAAGTTTGAATTTAACTAAATGAATATGAAACCATTGAATATAGAGATTAATCTAATCATGTCACAGGAAGCTTATTATACGTATGTATATAATATACATGTTGATATTCTTAATGTTAAATAATAGTGCACCACGCACATTAAACGTTTTATAACAATTTTCTATCGACCTCGTTGTATAAAGAAAACAGTAATCACCCAATAACCTTGTGTATATTCCTACTTTGTATATTTTTTTCTGAATTCCTCATATTCAAATATTCCACAACGGTTGTTTTTTTCGATTGGTATCGTATAATAATAAATTATGCTATGACATGTTGCTCGATGTGCGTTGATGTCTAACAAGGATTTCGTCGTGTACGCGTAACGTAACGTCGGCACATATTCTAAGTACCTATTATGTTGTATAGATCAGAAGTCACAGCGGTACAGACATAATATTACACTAAACGTGGGTTTAAAAATGTCATCAGTGATCACAATAATTACGTACGACGAAAGAACAGAAAGAGGAGAACGCTATAATATATTCGCCTTTTTTACAGCACACTGCAACGTGCGGTTAGTTAACCCTTTACTATTTGCGCCCGTTCTCAAGACTTTTTCCAGAAATACTTTCATGTACTCTTGTAATATTATTATTGTGATAATAATATTATATGAACACTCACATTGTAATCGAATTGGCCGTCGGGCACGAAGCCAATAAAAACGTTTGTGCGTTTGATACATTAATATGCTCTCTGTGAGCATACAAATCGTTCGCCGCCGTGTACACGCGCGTGTAATGGATTTTTGAAAACATAATAATAATAATAATATTTACAGCCGCGGGCAATTCAAATACCTTACAATAGTCGGTACACGACCATCAGAACCGAATATGTATAATACATTAGGTATATACATATTTATTTGAAAAATCGATCACAGTATTGTGCTGCAGTAGAATTATACTATAATAATGCAAGTAAACAGCTGCAATATAATTAATCTATTGGTAATTTCAATTAATTTAATATCGTCGATAAAAAAAAGGATCTGCACTCGGATAAAGACAAGAGAAAAAATTTTGAAAAATTGAAATGCTTAGCATTAGTCAAACGTGTGCAGATAAAATCGAAATAGGTATAGTATAATATAGTGGTAGTATGCATTGTATGAATATGATTAATAAAAGCACTGTATTATCATTTGTTTGGTCAATAATATTATTATCGTGGTGATAAATAATTGAACAAGCACCAAGGAACATATTTTATGAGATAACTTGATGGAAAAGCGTTTCGTAGAGATTAACAAAACAGCAGCTATGTAATAATTAATATGATAAACCGTCATTGATAATATAATATAGTATAGTATAGTTTTTGCACCGCCCAGACGTCCAGACGCCCAGTATCTATATTTATGTCACTGTGTAATATGTACATACACAATTGCCATTTATTGCGATTTGTACGGATGCTTATAATCAGAAACCTTATACAAATATAAGTATATAAATCGCGGAACTATTTGTCGTCTGATCATATATTCAAATGTGATTTGTATGAAATACATATATATCACAAAAATATATCGCACGTGTACAATAAGACGGTAGGTCATAAAAATTAAAAACTCTGCTCACATGCATATTATAATAATATATTATCAATTATATTTTACTAATTAATTGATAGTATTATAAGATTATGGTTTAAAGAGTGCGGTGTCGTCGTTTGTCCGCTGTTCGACTTAATATATAATTTGGTTTGAACGAAGAAAAATGATTTATATACATATACCGTACATCTACGTGTGTCCCGAATATATTCTGTCAGAGCTATAACTTTAGACGTGAAGTGTGCATAGTATAATATATTATATGTACATTTATCATTTCGTCCATATAATAAGGCCGTGGGAGGGCCAACTCTATTAATCTTTCCAGTCCCCCTTATATATATATAATACTATTATAGTACCTAATGACCATTGAAAAAATCTCCGTTTTTATGTACTCGTTCGTAAAAATAAAACGGATCCATAAATCGTGGGTTTTCGTGTTGGTTTCCGATAGTGTGGTAATTTTCAATTCGCCTTGCCACGCCACCCTATAACCACATCTAATAAAAGAAAAAAATCGAACACAAAACGGATTTTTTCGAATCGTGCTACACAGTGTGGTCTATAATACGCATAAAATAAATATGAATTTAATAATGCGTTCAACATAAATATAATAGTTATATTGCCTATATAAATTTAATATACTTACGAATTAGTATAGTTATTTTTACCAAATCTCATATAAATTATGTTAATAATGTTATAATGTTTATAATACCAATAATATCAACCCTTATAAAGTTATAAATATAGAACTAGGAATTTGATGCACTAAAATAACCAAAAAAATCCCCTATAAACATGTATGATAGCAAAAAAATAAAATTAAAATAATGCAAATTGCAATGAGAAATTAAGAGCTATGATGACGATAAAAAATGTTAGGTATAAATCATACATAGGTTTATCGCGTCATATTATATTAATCACGAATTTACTATTTATTGAAAATAATATATTATACCAATTACCAACGTGCGGCGAGCACAAAATCTTTTGTGCAGGTAAAATGAAACTATCGCAGAATCTCGTCAGTAAAAATAAAATAAATGGAAAATTTCTTTTTCGTATATATGTCTACACTGCAGCTGCTGTGGATAAAAAATCAATACAATGAAGTTGTGCAAACATTAAATTTGAAATCTGATTATAGTCAGCAGAGAAAATAAAAAAACTGTCTCAAAAAATTGTGAATGTCAGCTGAAGAAATCTACGAGTAACTAAATTTATCAACGAATTCAAGAGGATCATACGATGGGTCCGCCGTTGTGCGTTTCGCATCATTCATATATTGGAGGCACACTGCACGTGTAGAAATTCCGACTCGAGTCGTTCATGAAAATTCGCAATCACGCATCTCGTATATACTTTAATTATTATAATATAATACAATATATATTTAGGTGAATATCTCTAAATAAATGATTCGGCGAAATCTGCTGCAGCTAATGTTGTGCGTTGTGTTGTGACATTAATATTATGTATGTCTGTAAATTATATCTGAGTATATACATTAAACACAATATTATATCGTATATAACTGCAGCGTTTTAGAGAATATGGTCGTTTTAAAAATATATTAAACCCGTGGCAACATTAAATAAAAACATATATAAATATTATACTGCACGCGGTTCGCGCTAATGACGCGATATTTGTGATATGCAGGTATTACGCTGAGCTAACATACGTATGATATGATGTAATAACATTGTATATTATTATTATCTTTTATAACGGTATAATTATCGTTAATGTAATATATTATAAAGACATTAAGTAAAGCAGATATAACATATAATATACCCGCGAGTACAAGCACTAAAAGTGATAGCGAAACGAATACCAATTATCAGTTAAATATTTTCTGGCGAAACATATTTCGTATCATATATACAAATAGATATTTTGAATTTAAGCACCTACATAATATCACGTACACGGTACACGCGATTATGTTTGATTTCAATTTGAAAATGACATAATATAATATGCTTACGTGATGTGATATTATTTCATATTTGTTTTTACGAATTTTTAATACACTTAAGAGGAAAGTGGTACATCAGACCTCTTGAAAAAATACATAATTATATAACACAAAATATAATTTATAAAGATCGTTACTAATGCATTGCGGTATTCTCACTTAGGTGTTGTTATACCGCCTGTAGTGCCGCAATCACAATTTTCCAGAGACCCCACGGTGCAAAAATATTTTAGAGGCACTTGCCCCGTATACACATAAACGCGTTTAGGGTGTGGCCCCGTATTGTTGAAAATTAGCCTTCCAAATATTAGTCGATAACAGTTTTATCTCTAATATAGATGTTATATTTGGATCATATAAAGGTAACAGGTGGTTAACAACGATTTTTTTATCATTTGTTTTCAACTTTGAACCTTGAAGCCGAACTACTGCACCGGGTCATGTTGTGTTTCGTAAATTCAATGCATTGGTAACATATGTTACCTAAAAGTTATATATAATATATACATTCAACTTTATAATCTCTACTCGGCGGGGCACAGTGTATCATAATTGTGGGAGGAACATATTTCAGATATCTGCATGTGGTCCTTTGAAACGTGCAGGATCGCGGGTTCCAGCGAATTCGTGAAATCGATTTCCAATAAACAGCTGATCAAGCGACCGATACGGATTCAAAATAAATAATATGTGCACGATACAAAATATGAAAACCAATACCATGGAGAGTGTACGAAGGAACAACAATTGTTTAGTGACGTGGAAGCACTGTTTAAAAAAGATGTCTTGTGCTGGGGAATCGGAAAAAAAGTCCAATCAGAAAATTATTATACGGAAAGAAAATCCTGATATTTTGTATCATAAAAATATGTCTTGATTTATTAATAAATATAATTTAAAATTGATAATACTAAAAAATAATGGTATAAAATTGGTATAAGAATAATGTAATATAATTTAAAATTACAAATAATTAAAACTAATATTTATTTCGTTTTCGAATACAATGGCCAATATTAATTAAAAATTCTTCCACCAATATTTCGTTAATGGCCATTCCGCAACATAAGCTTTTTAAACGTTCACCGGTGTTACCAAACTTCCATTTTTTTGATGCTGAAATCCCTCCACCTAATTCTTATAACACTATTTTATCTACTCCTAATTCTTTAGTTTTCGCGCATTTTAGAAATTAACTTCCAGACGGTTAGGTGCGTGTGTCCGACAAGATGCGTAAAACGGTTGTTCCAACTCTGGTAAATATTGTTTGTGTTTTGTACAATGTTAACTGTTTATCGTAGCATCGTGAACGGTTCCACATTTCTAATAGAAATAGCGGCTTAATTTTTTTTAATTTTATATTCATACCCTTTCCTGACTTTCTATGTGTACCATTGAAGTATGTGGAATCGAAATAGTCAACAACTTCTGTAGCTTCTTCTGTAAAAACCGTCTTTAAATATCTCATTCCGTTGTAAACTTTATTTACTGGCAAAAATTCTAACCCGTCTACACAGCAAAAAAATGACTTAACGTACCATCCGTTTTATATTTGGCTTATAATCCAACTTCTTGTATCTTGCGATACGTATTTTGAGACAAGTGATAAAAAGAACCTTATATACGGACGTGTTCGCCAATAACACACTGGCGGCATTTATAGTAGCTTATATAAGCAATAAAGCAAACAGGTCTTTTTTTCCGTAAATAATTTTCGGACTTTTTTTCCTAGGACATTTTTTCCGGGATTCCCTGTGCCGAGAATCGTGTATTGTATAAATACGCAGTGCCGCATTTTGTGTATATTATAGCTAAGAATACTACCATTGAAATCATCACCAAAACATCTTCGTAGGTCGTAGTCTAGAGTACTAGACACTGTGCATTTACGCCAAAATTGCTTATTAGCACTGATTGTACGACGACCCAGAGAATAATTCACTAGACCTGTAGCCCGTAGTTTTATATGTAAAATCGCCAAACCTAAGTATTCGGATGAAACCTCGAGATGTAACTGCTCTAATTAGTTCATATAGGCACTAACGGGCTGCAACGGCTGGTCACGGCCAACATGGACGCATCGATTGAAATTGCCATGTACCGTCCGCTATTTTAAACTTTTATCTGGTATTTGGTATTTGTTTACTATCGGTATCGACGGCAATATGGTATTTTCGCGGCAACAGCCACGAGACACGATATTTTTAGTTATTTTCAAGATGCGGTATTTTTACGTGAATCTAGAACAGCATTAACCGACTTAGATAAATGTAATATTCAAAATGAGTGATCGGATCCTCTAACCTAGAATGTTCACCATTATGTGAATGTGTCGTACTATGAGGAAATTCGATAGCGGAAAAGTTTTACAATTCGAACGCCAACGTTTGAAACGTTTGTAAGTTTGAAATACGTAAGCACTGGTGTGGTCTGTTATTTAACCGCGGTATAAGATGTAACAAGTTATACCATTGGTCCTCTGTGATAAGTCCGTGATAGTACATAGATTATAATATAGTTAACAAACTCAACCACGGTTTTGTTTATTGGAACTAAACAGATCAAACGCTAAATCATGGTGTTTAATATGCTTGCAAACGTTTACTTCGCCGTTTATATAGATACCTAACGGTAAACGGACAGTCCGGATTTCTCCGTTTTCAAACGTATTCCGATATCGAATTTCCTCTATATTTAAATTAAATCCAACTTCATTATAATAAATAAATAAAAACTATCATTAGTTCATTACATTCTCAAGAGTTAAGGCGTCTTCACAGTTCACCGTGAAACGTGATAATGTATGGTGAACACGCGGACCGAGTAAGATAGAACTATTAATTACACGGTATAAGCGGTATAGGTAGGGTATTATAGCATAATAAAGATGGTTAACCACTAAATAACCACACAGTTCAATCAGTCACAGTTCTAAAATATTTTTCAAGAAATCACGTTTCACGTCGAGCTGCGAAGGCGTCTCAAAGGCGGGTTTTCAGCACACGAGTCTGTTCGCTATACAATCGGTCTCCCAAACGTTTCACATTGGTTAAGCTAGGTAACTGTGGTTATAATGTTATGTTATACATAGTATTCTCAATCACTGTTGATATCTAGTATACCAAAAGCTTATCATGAATATCAACCAATCACGCGAATGTGAAAGTATAGTGGAAACCCGCATTAATGATATATACGGTATTTTCGGTAACAACGCAACGCCACAACGGTAATTACCGAATCACGGTATGTCGTGGTATTTTCAAATACCAGATACCAGTAACTAACTAACATCAGTAATCTTAAAATGCCGCCGGCTCAAACTTCGCGACCTGATCACAGTGATACGAGTGACTAAAGCTGGCGAGGACGACGGTGCGAAATCGGTTAGGTAGTATTGATCGAGAGTCGACCGTCTTCGCGATTGCTGTTCTTGAAGATTTCTTTAACACTGACCAATGGAACATGTTATATTGCATACATAGCTGTATATACTATTGCCAACGTGTAACTGTCGGCATACAATGTCCACATCGTCGCGGGTTTTAGTCAGTCGTTCGCCGGCCTCTTTTTTTTTTTCGCATCCGCGCCGATCACGAATGCCTAAAATGTTGTGCGACGCCACCACATCTCCCGAGTCTATAAACAATGCTGCGAGCATCATTACTACCGACTCCATTACGACTGTCCCGGCCGTTTCCCGAGGACTTTCCTAGGACGGTGATGTTCATTTATGTGTAGGTAAAGGCGGTCTCGCACGACTGGTGTGCTCGGCCAAACATTTCTCACTGGCCGATATACAATTATGATCGACATTTGGTTTTTGCTCTTACACGACTGGTGAATATTTTCCAGGTTAAACGTAAACATTTGTGGTCCTTTGACTTTTGTCGGGTTACCGACAATCGACCAGTATACGAGCCAGTGACCAACAATTGTACACGTGAAGCCTTCTTCCTGTACGACTGGCGCATTGTCACCAGTTGGCCAAGTACACCAGTCGTGTGGGACCGCCTTTAAACGCACATTATAGTCGCCTTTGTTCATTAATTATTTTTCATCACGAGTTCCACGAAATTTAGTCATATCAGGAGTTATAGGATGTTTTTACAAATTATGATTTACAAATTATTGTAGTTGCGCATAATGTAATGCGTTATAATATAGAGGCATTTGTAAAATCCAATAGTAAATCTTATAAATACTGCAAAAAAAAATGTATTTTGAAAATGTTCTCTATTGTAGGCTATGCAAGTATTATACTTAAAATTACAAAGGTCAAAATTAAAATAAATGCATAATTCAAGGATAAAAAATTGCAGTTGTGCGTGCTAAAAATCACTATGGGAGTCGCTGTATTTAGAAACTAGATACGTATATTTAGAATGATGCTATAAGTAAACGGCCTGCGTTTATAATTTTTTGTAGATAATAAATATTTTGACAAAAACTTTTTCTTTTAATGATAAAATGTCTACATATATTATAACTGTAAAGCTCGGGAGTTGATGCATTTTGCATTTTTTTTTTTTTTGGAACTTCTTAGATAATGTTTTCTTAGTTGAAAACGTGTTTTAATAGCATGAAAACGTTATTTTTTTTATGTTATAGGTCATTTTTCCATATTTCTAGTCATTTTTACTCAATTCCCACTTGTTTAAAGAAAAATAACGAGTTTATTGAAAATTCATTATTAAATCATATCATTCGCCATATAATATGTACCTACCTTGTTCTTGCATTCTCACTAATTTACAATCGCTTCACTTTTTATCGTTTCTTTTCCATCATTATGCCGATAACTTAAAACTTTGAAATGTAAAATAATGTAAAACGTAATTTAATTTACATTAACACTAACTTTGGAACTATTGTCGAATCTATTAACTGCAAGTTAGAAACTTCAGGTTAAGCCTTTAAGATTTTATACAAATTATAAAATATATTGATATTGAAGTTGAATAAGTAGCAGTTAATAGAATTGGAAACATTTTTATTAATTAATTTTTTTTTTATTGTCATATTTGGCAACAACAAATATACACTAATAGTATCTACAATGCAATAATTTTTTATAATTTGTATTTTATAAATTTAAAAAAATAATTTTATTTTTATTAATTTTAAACCATTATTTGTAATTTTTTATCATTTTTGTGTCATATTTATATTTTTCTTGTGTCATTTTTTAATTGTATTAAAGTCATCAACTTCCGAACCCTAATTAGGTATAAAGTATGTTAGAGGGCTAATAAAATAGCACCGAAACGTAAAAATTCTGAATACTTTATTGAAAACTTGTTTTTAAGTTTAATGCAATCAAGTATCTGTAGATTTTTTGAGTCAATACATTTTGAATAAATCAAATAAATTCGCAAAACAATCTTGGATGCATATCATAAACCGTTTTTGGATTATATATCTATATATTATAAATTATAATAATACATTTTCATGAGATATTTATGCGTAGGTATATAAAGTCCTCGTCCACGAATGCAACGTCGATAAAAGTAGAAACACCTTAAAATGTTTTATATATTATTAGATATGTATACCGTTTGGGTAATGACTATGCCAAAATGACAGTATGTAATATAATACACCCTATAGTATGGATTTCTGTGGTACGTGCGCATTGCCGATTAGTATATTATTTTATAATATACGGTTTGAAGTCGGATAAAATCTCGTTTTACCGAAGGTGTAGAATTTCACCGGACCTCCTGTATTCGTTGACGCCTGCAGTATAGATACCGATATTATGTTTGTGCTGTATTCCTACCTGCAAGAGTTACGCGCGTGTAAAAATGAAATTAATTACTCCGCGGTCCACCGACCCGTCGACAATATATTATATGTATACCTCGGGTATAATGTACATAAATATATAATACTTAATTTATATACTGTACACGTTATATATATATATATATATATATATATATATATTATTCGAGCATACACTGCAGCAGGTATATATTATGATTTAAACAGTGACGATCAGATATACGCGGTTATGTACAATAAGTATATATATATATATTGTATAGGTATACGGGCGTAGGTTTCTATATAATAAGAAAATATGTGTGTGCAATAGGTGTGGACCCACACGCGTACATATAGGTACGTTTAAATAAATAACGTGTATAATATTATATACAAACACGTGGAATATATTATAACATATATATATAAGCGCACACGCACACACGACTCGGTTATGTTATATATTATGCGTTATGCACCCGCCGTTAGTACAGGTGCAGCAGTGTATATATAATATAATTGCAGCGTATGCCGTGCGTATACGAAAAGATAAGTCTGGCGTGGAGGGGTGACACTCGAAAGTGCAGGGTAACGACGATAATGAGGGTGCGTAATGCAAACTGTCGCGACCAGGACAGTGCTTTTAGGTATATTATGCGTATAATATATATTATTTTACACGCTGCGCGCTGACTGCAGAGAGGGAGCAGTTTTTGTTGTTTAGGGTCGCCGCCGCCGTTGTTACCCTTCGGTGTGGTGCAGTGTGCGTACGTGTATAATTAAAATCCGACTACACTCGGGGGTTGCTTAAATGCGCGCGTGCGATGTATATATAGCTATGTAGGCTCGCGGCTGCGGCTATACCTATATGTATCATCTATACATTGGGGTGCAGAAACGCGACCGCTTTTCCCCGGGAAACCATACCGGTACGGTATATGTACGCGCACTTGCAGGTCATAACATCGTTAAAAAAAAATTATACGACGGTAACATTATTGACGTGCTGCAAGACCACAATGATATTGTATCGCGATGTATGTAATCGTAGCGAGACTCTATAGATAACGAACGCCATTTGAAAAATGTATATTATACTTATGAGTAGGGATGAGAAGTTATAGGAGCTAAAATAGACAAAATATGCATGCAAATATGCAAGGAAAAATTATGATATATGCATAAAAAATTTAAAAATATGCAAAAAATATATTATAATATGCAATTTTTTCCATAAATAAAAACATGTTTAAAATAAATTAATATAAATAATATTCCATTAAATTTGTTTCTATTAAAATA
>JACXSJ010001887.1:28192-65906 GCA_014851325.1 Pentalonia nigronervosa | reverse complement strand
AATAAATTTTTTGATGTATGTTTAAAAATAAAAATGTTTGAAAATATGTATGTATAATAGTTAGAATTAAAATTAAATAGCTTAACTCTGTTGGTATAGTTTTTTTGAAATTAGGCACTTAATTGCATGTTTTTGCAATTTTTAAGTTATTAACTGCACATTTTTTTGATTTTTACTGCATGAAAATCCGGTCTCTAGTAATAATATTAACGCAATGACAAAATCTTACAAAAATCAGAAGTTTTCAAAATCACAACTTTTTTTTTGACGGAGTACTCGTGGCAACTGAATTATTTAACAATAATAAATTTGATATACTTGTATCTGGACATGAAGTATTGTAGGATTCTTCTTTAATGATTATTACTATAAAAAAAGAATAATCATTAAAGTATAAAATATGTGACATGTAAAATTGTAATTACAGAAATCAGTAGGAACAACAATAGATAATAGAATTGTTTCATCAGGGTTTGCGAACATTTTGTCTTTGAAATCGTTTGAATACACCCAAAAGTTTTTAAATGATGATCTTCCAAATAAATCTTGCCGACTATAATTTATCAACACCAATCTTTACAACTAAAATGTTAAAATAATCATTAAATATAATACATAATATAATATATTGATATTGATTAGTAACATATTAGGTTAAACTTCCCGTAATTTATTTTTTAGTAGCTTAAACATTTTACACTTCTTCGAGGTAAGCTTTGTCGCGGTGGTTACCTGTCATACGGGTATCAGTCGCAACACGTTCTTTATTCAGCCAGTCGTGGTGTCGGGACCGGGACGGAGAGGAGGCACGTCTAGCCACGGGTGGGGACGGCGGCTACGACCAACGTCGCTGTCCACGACTCGATGGCCCCTCTATCTTCGAGAACGTGTACACCGAGCTCTGTCACGAGTTAATACTAATTCCCTGTAACTCGTGTTAACATAATAAAGTTGTTTCCAATACCTAATAAATCCACGTATATCCTCTGTTCAAAATGAGATTGGACCTCGGCGGCTGAATTGTGCGCATGGGCATGGCTTTGTTCTGTAGCTCGGCCTGACGTGCCGCCGCCAACGAGAGCGTCGCATTATTCTAGTATCGACTGCCAACGAGTACAAATAATTTAAAATGTATTGTTTTGCTAAACATTTTTTTTTCTTTAGAATATTTTTCTTATAGACGACGTATGACGCGCGTACACACATGCACCTATCACTGTCCGCACGGACAGCACAGGCAACCGGAGTCTTGATCATGTGATCTATGGTGAGGGCAGGCTCCTGACCGTCGCAAACGAAAACTGGTCACCGCCGAGGTTCAATATCATTTTGAACAGAGTATAGGTATAGTTATTGTCATAATTTATTCCTAAGAATCATTTCGGACAGCATCGTGTCACTAACACAGGCAGAAAGAGTCACAATTTAATAAGTGACAAAGAACTATGAGGCCCGAGAAGGTAAGTAAAAATTTTACTTTTTACATTAAGATCTTGGGGAACCTCCCATATATATATATATAAACACGGGGGAAAAGAACTCAGATATAAACCAAAATATTTAATATATAAGAACAATTTGGGTAGGATACCACGTGGTAGCATAAGATACCGTACGGAATTAAAAAACTCAACGAACTAATCATCGCAGAATTTAAAGAGGAACTAACTAAAAGGAGATTAGGAATGATAGGCTCAAAACCAGAATTTTACTTAGCTCTAGAACAACACATCCGAGTAACGGAAGTGGAAAACCCCCAGAATTACGTGTTTTCCAAATCAGAACATATGTGATACACTAAACACACTCAGAATAAAACCACATCCAAATAACAAAAAATATCGAAAAACAAATAAGGGAAACCCAAGGTGAAAATGGGAAAACCCGGATAACCGGGTTTCCTTTCTGGAAAGGGCCCTAATAGAAATCCTGGACCGCTTAAAAATACTAGAGGTAGCAAATTCGAATGAGGCCACGAAGGTGGTTGAGAACCTGTCAAGGCGAATC
Organism: Pentalonia nigronervosa; assembly: GCA_014851325.1. Taxonomy (NCBI): domain Eukaryota; kingdom Metazoa; phylum Arthropoda; class Insecta; order Hemiptera; family Aphididae; genus Pentalonia; species Pentalonia nigronervosa. The sequence goes on along the minus strand of JACXSJ010001887.1, from coordinate 63,899 downwards.
CAAAAACGCGAAAAACCCGGAAACCAAAAAAACAAAAAAATTATAATAATAAGTGTTACAGTTTATTGTAAATAATAACAATTTTGTACCAAATGTAGCTGTAGCACTTCAAATTATTTTAACTATGCCTGTGTCGGTCGCATCTGGTGAACGGAGCTTTTCAAAATTAAAAATAATTAAAAACTATTTAAGATATTCTATGAATCAAGAAAGGTTAAGTGATCTTGCTACAATTTCTATTGAGAAAGAAGTAATAGAAAAAATGGAATTTAAAAGTTTACTGATTGATTTTGACCAAGAAAAGGCTCGCAAAATTAATTTTATTTAATATATTTTTAATTTTTTAGTTAAATATTTTTTAATGTTAAATTAAATACATATTTTTGATCTATGATAACGATAATGAATGTATAACGATGGTCAAAAATATTACTTGTTCTATTTCATATCCAACATTTATTTTAATTTTATTATTATTATTTTATATTTTGTAAAGAAAACTTAAGTCAGTCAAAACATTTTATTTTGTTTAAATAAACAATGGTTCATAGATAAAAATGGATCTCCTTATTTTATTCAACCCCTTCCTCTCCAAAAAAATTAACTATTGCATAGGTCAGCGTAAATTAGATTTGCCTAGGGCGGCAAAAAACCTTCGGCCGGCCCTGCTAGTTATAAATATAACTAATACTTCTTATTGGCCTTTAGTCAAACAATAGCTTCAAATTATCATACCATACAATATAATTTTCTATTTTACTTCCATTCACCTAAATTTTCAATTCATTCACCACGATGAACAATATGCGCTTGACAATATAAAAAACGATCATTCAAATGGTCCTGATGATATTTCTGCACGCTTTCTTTACAACTACTATTATTCCCTGGATTTACAACTCTTCCAACCACACCAATATACTTTCGATAGTGGTTTATTTCCTGACGTTTGAAAAATCTATTCTATTACTGTTGTTGACTCGACGTTCCTGATCTCCTTGCAATCTTATCGTCAAGAATCTCAGATCATTCCACTAAAACTCAATCACAATTCTATATATCAGCAAATATCATATGGTCACAAACATACATTGCACTAAATGATTAAAGCTGAAAATAACATTTACATTTTTTGTTAACGCCCCTCATTACTAATTAGTAATAAGACTTTAATCACTACTTTATATTTGTATTTGTATGTACATTGACCAATAATTAGCTATAATAAATATTAATTATCTTCTTATATGTTATTTTCAATTTTATCTTCAAGTTATTAATTGTAAATTTTTGTATTCATGTTAAGTTGCCGTTTGGAGTAAATAAACAAATATTAACAATAATGGAAAGCTATCTACTCAGAAAATATACCAAATAAAAGCTAATATACCAATATAAAGCTGTTATTTTGAGTTGTGTAAGCCTAACGACTGGTGCAGAATGCAAACCATGGCCGCCCACTAAGCGATTATGTACTATATTTTAATTCATACGTTCATTAATAAGTTTTTCTGATAATTATCGTCCATTACATTTCAAATTAGAGCTTTTCGCACATTTTGGCAATAAAATGCTCACTTTTAGTTACACTTTTGAAACACATATCCTTGATATCTGAACGATATTTTTTGGTTTTATCTTTAACAGTAATGTCTTTTATTTCAGTTTACATTGTTTTGAAACCTTGCCATATACCTCTTTTATTTTTTTCAATGCGAAGTCCTAATTGAATTATATTGCTAGACATAAAAGTTTCCGAAATATTATGTTCGTGATTACTGAATAAAGTAAGCTAGCTTTTGAGCGATTCTTTCTTAGAAACAATATTACAGATTTCTACCATTTTGTAAAAATATTAAAAGCAAAATTTGCACTTTAATTAATTACTTCTCTCATTTTCCTCATTTTTTTTTTTTAATTTGCAGTATTCTACACTATATGACTATAGTTATATACGCTATTCCGCTAAGGGCTTATTTTTTGTAAAAATATTTACTACTAGGCTTTAAAAAAATTGAGAAAGACTTACCTTATAGATAACTGTTTAAGAAAACAAACTGGAAACTAACCTTGCGTTGATACGTAACTTAAAATCGTAATCAAAATATCTAAGGTAAGTAAAATTGTCTGGCAGTGGTCTATATTCGTAACACAAACTCACTCTATTGTTATGCCTCAATCACATTATCCCGCAGATAAATTAAATCTTGCAAAGTTTTCACACCACTGAGGAAATAGTCCATATAGAATCTTATTTGATAGTGACACATGCAATAGGATGACAACTTGATTCTTCAACGACCAAACGATAAAGGCATTTAGTGACTAGAAATGACGTTACAAAATGCAAGATGATGTGACTGAGGTATTCATATGGGCTTGGGTTTGAGTGATGATTATAAACCTAACTTAACCAATCTTCAATACCATGTTTTTTAATAGACCACAATCTCAATGTATACGAGAGTTTTTCCGTGAGAATCAAATTGTCCGCATACGCCAGTAATCCTAATGAAGAATCCCAGTTTCACTCTTTTGTTGGGATTAATATTCAATTCTCTAATGAATTTTTCTTAAACTTTGTTAAACAACACAGATGATATTGAGTCCCCCTAAGTCAAAACCTAAGTAACTGATATTAAACCCGTTCGACAACTTCCAATATTAACTTTAACAAATGTCTCCATAATACTTAGTTTAAATAACTTTAATAATTTATGTGGGATGTTTTCTCATAATATTGATTTAACTCTTTCGATGAAAACTAATTCTGTTGTGTTTTCCGTTGAAATCAAAAAATGGAATATGGATTTCTAAGAATCAAATTCCCACGTATTCTAAAGTATCTGGTTAAAAATAAATACTTGGTCTGTTGTCGATCTTCTAGGTCTAAAATCTCCCTGATGGTCACCAAAAATCTCTTCTAATTTTCTCTTAACATTGATAGTTTGCAGTTAGAGAAAATTTTATATGCCATGCTTAGAAGAGATATCCCTCGATCATTATTACAATTTTATATGCTTCCTTTTTTATTAATTGTGAATAATAGCATAGCCGTTTTCCATTCTTTTGGTATTTTATCAGATTTTCAGAGTTTTCTAGCCTATCAGTTTTATAACTTAATCAACAATTCTACTTCTTTATCTTTTAGAAACTCAGCTTGAACTTCATCCTCGCTGGGTGATTTATAATTTTTTTAGCATTTTTACCTGAAGCTTTATCTCTTTTAAGATCGGATCTAGACAGTCGTCGTTTCGTTCGTTCGCATTCTGTATTAATTCCAAGATTCCCGGTCAAAATGGAAGATTTCAGATTATTTTTGAAAATCTTTTTTTTATTTTTTTTATTTTTTTTTTTTATGTCTTTAAAAAGTACTTTAAATAACATTAAAATTAAATAAAATTAAAAAGTTCATATTTGACCTAGGAAATATAAACAACCAAGAATGTCCAGAGCCAACTCTAGAAGAAATATACTTACAAATAAAGAATCTGAAAAATAATAAGTCTCCAGGCGAAGATGGGTTCCAGGCTGAATTACTTAAAAAAGGAGGGGAAGATGTGACACAATGGATCTGGCAAGTGATTAAAAAAATATGGGTAACGGAAGAATTTCCAGAAGATTGGAAAACGTCCCTAATTTGCCCAATACATAAAAAAGGAAATAAACAAGACCGTAATAATTAAAGGGGAATTGCCCTATTGAATGTAGCGTACAAAGTGTTCTCAAATTGCATCCTAACAAGAATAAAAGAAAAAGCAGAACAGACAATTGGTAAATATCAAGGTGGGGTTTTAGACCGGGGAAGTCAACGACGGTCCAAATATTTATTATTAGACAATTATATTAAAAAACGTGGGAATTCGATAGGGAGATACATACGCTATTCGTTGACTTCAAAAAAGCATACGACAGTATTCATAGGGAAAGTCTCATAAATATTCTGAAAGAGTTCGATTTTCCCCAGAAGCTGGTCAATCTAGTTTCAATCAGCATCATGGAAACCGTGGTCAAAATAAAAGTAGGAAATATGAAGTCTGATCCAGTTACAGTAAAATCCGGCCTTAGACAGGGTGATTCAATCTCGCCTATCCTCTTCAACCTGGTATTGAAAAAAGTAATGAGATGAAAATTGAACCCCACGAAGGAATAAAACTCCGGAACTCGACTATTCCATTATTGGCATATGCCGATGATATAGTACTGATGGACGAATCTCAAGATGGAGTTAAACGGCTCTGTGACAGACTTAATGACGCAGCACAGAAAGTAGGACTACAAATTAATGAACAAAAAACTGAATATATGATTATAGGTAGACAAAATTGGATGGATCAAGTTTTGGAGGTAGATCATTATAAATTTAAGAGAGTAAATTCTTTCAAATATCTTGGCTCAATTGTGACTGAAAAAAATGATATCACCAAGCAAGTAGCCGCGAGAATCCAAGCGGGAAACAGGACTTATTATGGTTTGGAGAAACTATTAAGTTCTAGATCATTATCAAGAGAGATAAAGAGACGTCTGTATACTAGTCTAATACGGCCAGTGATATTGTACGGAACGGAAACATGAGCACTAAAGAAATCGGATGAGAATAAGTTCTTAATACTAGAAAGGAAAATATTACGAAAGATCTTCGGTCCAATAAAAGATAACATCACAGAAGAGTGGAGAAGAAGGAAAAATATAGTTACAAGAAATTTTTAATGAAAATAACATAGCAGAGACGATCAAGAAAAAAAGATTGCGGTGGGCAGGACATGCAATCCGAAGCCAGAACTCTTTACTAAGAATGGTTTTAGAACAGAATCCAGTAGGAAAAAGGCCCTTGGGAAGACCAAAATTGAGATGGGAAGATTTAGTTAAGAGGAATATAGAAGATTTAGGAGGCGGAGCAAATTGGAAGGATTTGGCGATGAATAGAGATGCCTGGAGAATTAGTTGTGAGACGGGATGATCCTAGCGGCCGATTAACCCCCCCCCCAAAAAAAAAAAAAATTAAATATTAAAATAAAAAATGTCTTATTAATCGATTGGTTTTATAAGCGCAAACGTCGAGTAAAACGTACTAATCATATCTCAACTACACCCACATCGAAGTATGTTATTAAACCTATTGCATAATATAATATTATATTAAATACGAAATTGTTCTTGCGAATCACGTATTCTATAATTGACATTAATCATCCAATAAATATCAATCTCGATTTCGGGCTTCTGTTATTAATATCTCCAAATCAATTTTCTCCTATAATATTATTACTATATATGTATTAAGTTATTTTATAAAATATATTTTATTATTTTATTTACTTGTTTAGCTATAAAATGGCACATTATATGCAAACATTTAGGTATACATTTCAAAAACCTAAAAAAAAGTGACTTCATTATAAATAGCATCTTAAATAGAAATGCCGTATACAAAATTGTCTTAAGTCGTCATTTGTGTAGCTCGAATACTTAGTTTACCTGGAGGGTATCTAGATGTGGTGGCTTTCAAATTATCAACGTCTGATTGTCCATTTAATAAATGTTTTGAAAGAGAATGTGCAAAATGGCACCAAAAAAGAAAAAAGCCTCAAAAATCAAAAATAAACCCTAAAAACAAAAATTACTCAAATATGCAACATAAAGCTACAGATTTTGCTTTGTGATAACATGAAACAATTTGTTTTTTGTTGGCCATTATTTTACGCAAAAACAAATATTAAAATACTTGAAGTCCTCTGCCCTGGACTAATGGCAGATATACAAAAAAATCATTTTAAAACTAAGACATTCGATCAGCTATGCAGAAGCAAAAACAATCGAGCCCGATTTGAAATATCTTCTTTTCTACTCAAAATATTAAAGTACTCATTGATATATTATTTTTCAGTATTCTCAGCAAACACTAAATGGGATAGGTAAATGGTTGTTCTCAAATGACAAACAACAAATAAATAAAAGTCGATTTAAATTTAAATTATATTTGATTTATTATTATTAACTGTTGAAATCAATTGCACATTACTATTTTTTTAAACTATCTACATGTTTTACACAAAGTACACACATTTTCTTTGAATTTAATTTTTTTTACGTTATTTATAACAATACAATGTTACTTTAAACATAACGCTCTCTAGGACAATAATATATAAATAATTATTACATCATAATATTATAGCATATGATGATATTTATTTCATTCTCGAAACAATATTTAAATTCGATTTTCACTAACATCTATTGTATATTTAATTATTATTTTCTGAACAAAGGCGAATAATATTGTGCATTATATATCAGTATGATCTGAACTAAAACATAAATAATAATAATAATAATAATAATAATGATGATGATAATAATAATAAAATATAAAAATAAGAAAAAAACAGTTTAAAGGGTGCGTACGACTACCTGCACTGATTTTTTTTTAAATATATATAAGTAGTACATAGTGTACACAGACACACACACACACACGCACACAGGTACATTAGTACATTTTAAAGGCACTTAGAAAAACAATATTTTTTTTTTTTTTGTCTTTTTTCATGACATAATAAAACGAATATAATAATCAATTTTAACTTAAAAAAACAAACTGCTGCTCGACAAAATGACGTTGATTGCCGTTATGTTTATTGTTAAACAATAATAATTATAATTATAATAAAATAATTTAGTTAAGATACAATAAAAACTTCAATAAAACTCAAACATTAAACACTGTGGTATGGTGGGTGGGTGATGAGGCTGACAAAATCAATAAAAGGGGAGGGGCTCAGAGTGCGTACAGAACATCCAACAGGTACACTGCGAAAATAATTATAAAACAAAACTACAACACACGTCATAGGTACCTACTATTATATTATATCATGTAATAATCTACAATAACGTGTGTGCATTTTCTTATAGAGTTACTTAATAATAGTTATAATGATAATAAGCAAATAAATATTAACCAAAACAATTTATTTTATTGGTTTTCAAAATCTATACAAAACGTGACTCGCTATATTATGTTTATTTTTTATTTTTTTTTTAAATTTTTTTTTAAATTTTTATTTTTTCATAAGAAGAAGTTATATGAAAAAAACACATATACACACACACACACACACACACAAACAAACAAACACATACGACGAAGCGATTATTTAAATACGATGAAGGTAGAGAGGGGGAGACGCGATGACGGTGGTTAAACCAAGACTTCTATAATGTTTTAACATAATATTGTAGCGGTAACTCACACACTGGATTGTGGTAACCAATATCTGCAATGGTACTATCAGCTGATGGTAAGACGTTTCAAACGATTTCGACAGAAGGACAAAAAGGTCGAACAAATGGCCACCACCGCGAACATACACGTGTGTACAAGAAAATCAAAGGTGTAAATAATAAAAATAAAAAAAAAAACCCTGAACGTTTCTTGCGGTTTAAAAGGACTCAATTCTTTTAACTTAAATACAATAGGTATTAATTCCATGCACTAACAATCGATAGTAATTTAATCTGATGGAATTCGAACAAAGAGACCATAACAAAACAGTGACCAACAGGCTTTTTAGAAAACAACAAGAACTCGGCGGGCGTATTGTAAGTTCAAAAAACCGAATAATAAAATACATAAAAATAATTAGGAACATTGACTGGTACCTATATTGACGAGTAAACCAATTTTAACGTTGCAATTTACAAAATCAATAAAACATAACATTGTCAATTTCATTATGATTATTATTTTAAAACTGGTGGTCTCCGCTTATCATTTGAAATTATTATTGTTTGTACATTGTTTTCCTTAATCTTATTATTTCCGTTGTTTAAGTACAAGGGCTTTAAAAAAAATTGATAATAATAATAATAATAATAGTAAAAATAATATTAATTATAAGAAAACATACAATTAAAAATTAAAACTGCAATAAAAAAAAAATAATAATAATAAATACTAATTAATCATTATAAATAAAAAAAATATATCAACAAATTGAGCAGAGCAGATCTGTTTTTAAAAATGAAAAAAAATATTGGAACTCAAAAAGCAAAATATTCGATACAGCGATTATTTTTAAAAGATTAATTATGTGGTAAAAAAAAACAAAATAAAAATAATTATTTTTAGAAGGGCGCTTTATATTGTATTATTATAAATGTTTCACAATAATTTGAATCTTTTAAATACCAAAATACAACTAAATATGAACCAACAAGTCCAATTTCATAGAGATTTGGTCTTGAGTGTAAGAACTTTACAGATAAAATCTATTCAGCTCGGTTAAAATTCTGTTGGACGTAATGTTTTACTTATCGTATCATGATAATTGACAATTGTTTTGATAAAAAAAAAAAACATTTAGTGTGATATTTTGTTTTGGGATCGCTTGTTCAAACAAATAGTTTTGTTTATTGGAAATCGTAAAATTCTATTAATTAATTATTTAGATCGAAAGCCGTTGGTTCATACTTAAGTAGATGAAAGTTATAATTTAAAGACAAATCGATTATAGGTACATGTGCTCTATTTGATTTTTCCCTAATATTTTCAGAAAATTATGTGATTACAATATTTTTAAATATATGGCACTTATTCAACATAAAAATAATTACTTATTCAGGTTTACAAAACAAAAAAATTATTGACATTATTTTATGTATAACAAATCTTAATAACTAAAATTAAACATGGTACTATCTAACTTAAATGTTAAAATGTTTGTACTATAATTACCTGGTCTAAACTTTGATTAACAAAAAAAAAAAACATTGTATATACATAATACAAATGACAAAATAAAATACTCAATTCACTGAGTCTTAAAACAAAAATCTTGATTTAATTTTACATTGTGAGCTGAGTACCTATAGTATTAATAATAAATCTCAATTCATTGTTAAAGCACCAGTCTACGTTACATAATAACATTATAATCGGTCTGAATAAATATTTTTCTACATTTTAATAAAATCTTGAAGGTTTATATAAATCTGTACAAAAACGTGTTATGTATAAAAAAAATAGGAGGGGTTGAAAAAAATGAAATAACTCTATTAATAATCAATTATTGTTCTACTTCTTGGTTTAATGTGTTTAATAGAGATATAACTTATAGATTTTAAGTTTAAAAATATATTATGGTATTGTTTATCTACTCAGTGTAAATGGTTTACACATAATTTTAATTTAATTTATAATAAGTCTTATTTGACGAATTGTTTTTAAAATATATTATATATGCTTTAATTTATGGTAGTCTTTTATTTATAGTATATTGTTGAGGTAAATTAAAATGAAAAAATATAATATAATAATGAGAAACTGTTATGCATACATGGAAAAATTTGTTCAGTTTGTGCCCAACCACCTATCTACTAACATAATTAATAATGCGAGGCACTTCAGATTTTTCAATGTAAAACATAAAAATAAAAAATACATAAAGTGTCATCAGTCTTTCCTTTCGTCAGTCTAATTAGGAAAAATGACCACGACCTTAATAAAAAAAAAAAAAAACATAATATTAATAAAATAATAACTTAAGTTTGTAAGTAAATATTTCATAATATTACTTCATTGGTCAACAAGCTGTTTTATTTTTTGTTTGATGAGTGGCATGAAAGAAATCAGTGACTAGTGTCAATTAAAAATAAAAAAAAAATAATAATAATAAAAATAATAAATAAAAATGAACGAATGATCAACATAACACATAACATTCGTATAACCAAGATGCTGAACTTTTAAATTGTTTTTATTTCATTAACGGTTTTGCTTAAATGAACATAAATAAAACAATAGAGATATTATTATGTTAAATAATTATTGCACTTGGGTTCGACTGAGAGAGATACAGAAAGAATAAAATAATACTATATATTTTTGTTCAGATGTTTAATAGATACATTATTTAAAACATTTAAAAACTATGTATACAGTAATAACACGCATTAAAATAATTTTAATAGTAAAAATAACATTTATGTTTGTACTTTAAGTTGTATTGACTATATTTGATAAGATTATATATTATTATTTAAATTGTACTTATAACGTAGTAAAAAGAAACCCAATTAGTTTAAATTTTTTAATTTAATTTCAAATCGGCTATCGTTTATTAACCGCTTGAAAAAAACTAATGCTAATTTTGCACTTTGATTTGTACTCTATTTTTAAAAAAAAAAACGTGTAAAATATAATTAAAAATAATAATTCAATAAAACACGATATTATTTACATTGAGCCTTATAATTGCTTGTATATATTATTAATTAATATATATGTATAATATGGTAATACCAAAGTATTATTATTTTATCGTTTATTTTAGACGTATATATAAAACATAATATTTCAAGTTCTATAGAACGATATTATAAAATTATACGTTTTTGTTTAAATTTTATTTAAGATGATGCGTTTGCATAGGTATATATTTCGAGTCTCAAAATGAAATCATTTATCATATATGTATAAATATTACATTGTTGTTGAACACATGAAATGAGGAAGTCATCAAACTATACTGTTAGCAATTTTTATCATTGAAATGCATACTTGAAACAAACAGGCCAGTGTACAAAACTTGTGTGTTTAATTAGATTGTAAAAAAAAATAGGTAATTAAATAAATTTAAAAAAATTAAATTCATAGGGGATAAGTTTTTTTCAATAATGATATTACGTAAATATAATAACATAACTTTGCAGCTGCATCACTAAAATTTGATTTTATTAATACTGGTTTATAATTAGGAGGTACCTACTTTTAACTAACGAATTAATATGGCATGTTATTTAAAGACGAAAAAAAATATTATACATGTAATAATATAATAAATTCAAGTCTTGTGATAAGAGGTTGTGATCGATTTATTACTTGGCGTCAACAAAAAAACACATTTTAACATCTACGATTGAGGTAGTTAAAGAGGAATGGTATGGTATACTATATAATATTAGAGAGAGTCTAACCAGTAAAAGGTTTCGTAAATATTATATTATTATATAGGTGTATATTATATACTATGGCACGAACGAAAAGAAAAAAAAATCCGTTTTTTTTTTTAAAGTCTGATAAAAACATTTAGGAACAAACATGTTTGAACTGTTATGTTGGACTGTTAAACAATTTAATGACTAGTCGTAAATAAATAAAAACGTAAAAAAAAAAATAGATTAATAATAATAAAAAAAAAAAAACACCGGATCAGAAAATCGATCACCTACGTGGCATCTACTGTGGCATTGAATCAAAAAATTTTTATACCGTGTTTCATGATAGTTTTCGCTTAGTAAGTATAATAATATTAGAAATTATTGTCCTCTGAGAATTTCTGTTGATGTATATATAATATATATTCACAATGTCTTTAAAAAAATAAATTTTAGATCTTACGGTACAGATAGTTCCGTCCGCGAATCACATCATACACATGACTTAACCGACCGCTACACTTTATAGCTATTATATTAATAATAATAATAATAATAATAATAATATTACAATAATATTTTATATACGTACTATCTGCTCTTTCTCTCTCCCTCTCTCGCCCTGCAGACGACGAATCGCGGGTTTATTCAATATACACTCAAAGCTAAAAGGCCTAAGTCCTACATTTTTTTTTTTATTTTTTTAATTTTTTTTTTTTTCGTCGCTCTCACACCGGCGGTGTGGATGTGGGTGTGGGGTTTGAAGGGAGATTGAGGGGGGGGGGGGGCGGTCGTGCCCGATCAGTTCTTGCCGGCCTGCAGCGGCAGCGGCGTGTCGTTGACGCTACTGGCGGCGCCGCCGTCGCTGTGCCCGCGGCGGCGGCGGCGGTCGTCGTCGTCCTCGTCGTCGACGTCCTCCTCGACGTCCTCGTCGATGTCGTCCTCGTCGATGTCGTCCTCGTCGGACGCAGACGAATAATCCGCGTCGTCGGGCGCGATATCGTGCTTGATTATGTCGCCGGCGATCTTGGACGCGTAGAACAGCGGCGGGTTGGTCTCCACCAGCGCCTTGAGGTACGAGTCCAGGAACGCCTTGTTGTTGTACGGCGAGAGTTTACTGTCGCCGGGCTGCAGGTCCTTGCCGCAAGCCGCGAACGCCGGCAGGAACGGCGACAGGGCGCCTCCGCCGCCTCCACCGCTGCCTCCTCCGCCTCCGCCACCCGCCCGCGCGTAATTGTCGATCAGGTCCATGGCCGTGGGGAACTTGCCGCCACCGCCGCTGTTGTGTAGATGGTGCTGCTGCTGCTGCAACAGTTGCTGTTGCTGCGAGTCGCCGTACCGCTGTTGGTTGTTGTTGTTGTTGTTGCCGTACTGCTGGTGGTGATGGCTGCTGTTGTTGTTGTTGTTGTTGTTGTTGTTGTTGTTGTGGGTGTGGTGGTGATGACCGGAAGAGTTCACGGTCAGGTCCTCGGGATCGTCGCCACCGCACACGCTGCTGTTGGCTGACTGTAAGTCCAGCTTGCCATCACCGCGTCGGTGACTGGTCGTGACAGCGTCTGTCGGCGAAGCCCTCGCTCGCAGTTCGGCTGGCGATATCTGAAATTATAGGACGCGCATTAGGCGAATTCGTTACCAGTTGTGTTTTCCTCCTGACCTGACTTATGTCTAATTGTACCGACTACGGTGCTAGAGTAATCGGGAATACAACTTATTAAAATGTTTCTCGGGGGTAGGACTAACTTCACACAAGCCATAGCCCACCGGCTACCACTTTGTCCAAACGACCCCAGACAACCAACTTACAATTTGTTCGGTGTAATTTGGACAACCGATTTAAAGATAAAAATATTACCTCTTTAGGGACTTTTATATAGATATTTAAATTTTAATGCGATATACAAGCATTCTAAAATCATGATATTTTCCATTTTTTTTATGACTTGCTTAAAATTTAAATATCAATTAAATACTATACGCGAGATTATTCTATGGATAATATTCTTACACCTTTGAATTGATAATATAGATCACTATAATATTGAAATTTGAAACTATAATAATAAAATTAACAAAACAAAATGGATTCTTCAGAGCAAAAATTTGATATGCATTGTACGTAGTTTGTAAGACGGAGTCAACATATGTGTAGCCGTGTTCACTAGTACATTATAATTAGTCAGGAAAAGAAATCTTTTTCGTACTCTCTATTAATCACTTGTGGTGTTTTTTTACAACTTTATAGGTTAGTGCCAATTTACACTGTCCAGCTGTTTGTATTTTAAGTATAAACGTGGATATTGGACCACGATACCATCGTTAAAATCAAAAATCACACTTAAACTTAAGTATAATACACGACGAAAACACTCACTTATAATACGTTAAAACAGCACTGCACAATTAGCCCACCGTTCACTTTATAATTAGGTACTTAAAAATGTATATATTTTTAAATGTAAAATATTTTTTTTATTATTAATATTTATTTAAATATAAAAGTACTAAGTATTAAGTACTGGTCGTAATAATTACATAAGAATTCAAAATTTATCTACATGTTAAAATAACAAGTTCATCTTCTTTATAAACAAATGGAATTTTTTTCATTTTAGACGGTAAGAATATCATAATTTTCACAACATTTAGTGCTTCTTTCAAACTCTTTAGTGTACTCGATTTCAGGCCCGGATAGGCCAGTCAAGTATTCAAGATAATCTCGAAGGTCTGTTAAAATGTTGGGCTGGTAGGACTAGAATAATCTATATAAATATAACATTAAACAAGGTAATACCTTATTTCATATTTCGTCAACAAATGTGATAAGGTCATTATTATTCATTAATATTAAAATTCGGCTAATATAGGATACTATAGAAAATTACGGACCAGTAGAAAAATATTTTTCGAAGGGCCGAGACTACCCAATCCGGCTCTGTTTGGTTTTAAAGTTTTTTATCGGGTCTGTAGATTTAAAATGGTGTGTAATATTTGCAATAAACTGATAAAACCGTGTGATTTTTGAATGCAACCGATACAATTAATAATAAGAGACGCAATAATTACTTAGTAGAGCAACCATAGTAATAAAAAAACATTTTAAAACAATGTTACACCGCAAATGAAACGAGTAAATAGCCCCACGGTAGAGTTAACCGACCGCTTGCATTTCCGTTCCCTGAAATTATATCAGTTTAAAACGGGACGAGCAATAAAAGGAGTCCCATCCTTAATTTTTCGGAAACACACTGAGGATTAAAAACAGTACGCAAAGGGGGCCTTTTTGCTGAACAACGAACACGTATAAAAAATAATCATTATTACCTACTGTCCTTGACGCGAGATAAAACAGATAAAATACCGAGGCACGAAAGCTGTTGTGCGTAGTAGTTTAGTACTACCTACCTATTCAGACAATAAATTACAATTTGTTTATTTTTGCAAATATTCTTTGTAGATTTCAAATTATATAAATTTGTTAGGTATATTTTAGTTATAATTTTAGATAAAATTTAAAAAACAAACAAACAAACAAATATATTAACTATGTTATCGAAAATAATATTTAATATCTACCGAATTTTCTATGAACATTTCTCATTAATCATATTTATAATATTTTAAGCATTGCTTTTATAAAAAAAAATGTTTGAATAATAAAAAATCATATAATACATTTTTATACATATATTATGTATATTTATATTATTGATTATGAACAGAACTTAGTTAATTTCAGTATGATACTTATTATACAACTACGATTATAAAAACGTTAAAAGCGTGGCCAAAAAAAAAAAAACAATAAAGGACTTTGTTATTACAATATTTGAATGATATTATTGAAAAATTAATTCAAACATTCTTAAAATATTTTTATTTATTTAAAATTATTATTTTTTTAAAGTTCTTGAAGAATAAATTTGTTGTTTGAAACATATAACCCGTGTGCTTATATAATAAAAAAAAGTATTGGTGTACCCACCCATGTTAATAAATAAAATACACTGTAAAAAATGTTAGTGAATTTAAACTAAAAATGCTGTATACATTTGCATTGGATATTTAGTGTGAATATATTTTGCGCGGAATAAATTAGTACATATTTTGACTTTCATGATTGGATACATGGGAATATTTAAATTTACAAACCGCATACACAGATTGATAAATGTCAACCTTCCGAAGTCTGAAGACAGTAAATTTACAAATAATAATTTATTATGGGTTTGTAAATGTTCAAAACAATATAATATAATGTACTATTTTACATTGCTCGTTATTATAGTTGATTGTCTGATACCACACGTTATGTATGCAAATATCTAAACCAACCAAATATTTTCACAATGTATAAAATGTTTGTTTATGCCATTTTTTCTTTATTTATATTTTCGCTGTAGATATTTCTACCAAACACCGTTTATAACGCATAAATTTGATATAGAGGTCATCTATAGGGCAATGGATTTTTATTAAATAAACAACCTATATTTATAACTCGGTCAATATATTGTTTTTAATTCAGCTTTTATTGTAAAAATATTTTCTTTGTTTTATTGATTTTTATAACATATTTAATTTAACAGGTATAAAATTGTTAACAAAGAATTAAATATTATTGAACATAACCTTATTTTTATACTTTTGTAGGTTTAGAATGAATAATACAAACTAAGATGACGTTCATCAATAAAAACCATCGCCGATGAGTCTTTTCCAAATGTTTAATTTTAGAATGATAAAACTTCCTTAATAAATTATTGAAATATGTATTAAATTGATTTTTTTTTCAATAATATAAAAGAATATTTAAATAATATTTTTAACGACATTATTTCGACCAAGGCATTTTTTAATTTTTTTTTTTTTTTTAAAGCAATACACCTTAAAAATAGCTATAGGTTATAAACTTATAAGGCATTTAAATCCTGGGCTGGGTCATAAATATTGAGTGATGTGGCCTTTCGAACCTATTATTTATTTTCGGTCAACACTATAATACGGATTTCCATTCGGTTTCCGATAAAAGGACGTTTGAAGGACCACAATTAAAAAAAAAAACATATTTTATTCTTAATAAATATTATAATACCTTAACTCCGGCTTTCAGCAGCAGGTTCGACGCCAGTTCCGGGTCGAAATTGGACGGCATCGGTTGCACCGGTAGGTCCTTGGTACTTATACCGCGGTGTTGACGCGACATGTGCGAGTGCAACGAATTCCTCGATTTGGCCACCGTGCCGCACAGCACACATCTATATCCAGAACACACGGTGTGCTTGTCCTCCAGATGTGTGCGGAGCGTGTGTGCCGAACGGTAGATCTTGCCGCACTTGGGACACGGTCTCGGGTCGGTCGCTCTCACTCTGGTCATCTCGATCGATCTCCTGGCTGTAATATTTACACGTTTTTATAGAGGTGGGCCAACGGCGAACAAGCAAATAGATAAATAAAAATAATAAGAACGATAATAATAATATTATAATATCATTACTTATTAACTATATTATTAATTATTATCGAGGTCGTCAGCAAGTAAACAATTTTAAATCCACCTACATGTGTTATATTCGGGGCTTACAATTGAAATCAAAATTTCGTTTTACGTTATTCATAATTTAAAAGTTACACAACTTTTGCGTTTATCTTTTATCGTTAATAATTATATCTAATGCGGGAAATAGCCCGAATACAGAATATAATAAATTCTTGGATTGATCGCTAAGATTGATTACAAAATCATGCAGAATAAATATTTCTACGAAACCAATATTATTACTTTTAAGTAAACGGATTTTACATTTTTTCGTTTTGCGTTATTTTTTGTTTATAATGATACATTATAAATTTCGTAAGTCGTGTTTTTTTTTTTGTGGTATTTGATTATTTTTGTCTACAGTTTTCAGTTTTAATTACGTTTGCAAATTTCAATCGTTTTTTATAAACATAACGTTACTATAACTTTTGCAAGCCCTGATTATAATATATACTTTTTGAGTATTCATATAAATAAACCAATAGAAAAAAAACTGAACATTATTTAAATAATTTCAAATTCACTTGGCTCGCTTATTGCTTAACCATACATAGGTACTTAACTATGTACGTCAATAAATACGTTGCTCAAGGAACGCTATCGATTTTCATCGTTTGCATTTTAACATAACACTTTTGCGATTCGAAAAAGAAATTTTCATAAATTGAATAATTCCATAACGCATATTATTATGTCGTATAAATCGTAATATATTATAATTTTAATCTATTAAGGTTGTTGACCTGAAACACTGAACAAGTGAAAACACTTGCCACCCCTTGCGAACGCCCTTGCTTTAAACGTGAAATCAACAAATATAGGCACCTCGTGTTTGAGAACGTGACATTAGTAATATGCGACGAAGACGAATGCAAATTTTTTTAGTAAATAAAAACATTTTTTTTTTTTGTAAAATTTCGTCTTTATTTATATATTCATATTTTTGATACATATAAAATAAAAAAGAAACCCATAGGATTCTACCTAATACCTGCATATTTCAACAAACAATCGATAATAAACCGTATGGATTACAGAGCATTTCGCCATAAATGTATGTATAAATACTTAATGCACGTAATAATATATTATCATACAATACACGACGGACATAGTAATAATAATTGTTGAATAAAAAAACAGTCCGTACGAAATAATAAAACATAGGTAATATATGATTATGTATATATTATAATCAAATAATCGCATAAATAGTTAAATACTTCCTACACGTACAATAATGCGCAATAGATATAATATCGTATAAATCATTATACTAATAATACATGGATAGGCGCCAGCTGCTAAAATCTTTACGATTTACAAGTTATAAATTAAAATTGGTAATGTATAGACCTAAAGACTTTCATGAATTTGCATATCTTTCTGGTTAAATTTATCGCATACTTAATAAGTACACAAATATTTCAAAACGTTTGAGATCAAATACTCCAAGTTTTTAGTGTATAATTTAGCATATTTGATATTTTCGGATTTAAAAGACACTTTTTTAATTATAAGAGCATATTTTAAGTTTTTAGTGCATATTTTGATGGTTAATCGAAAATCAATCACTTCAATAAATATTTTTCATGAATCAAGGTCAACAATTATATTATAAACTGTGAATATGTCATAAAGATTATTTCATGCATATTATAAGTACATATAAAATTTAATAAAGTAAAATAATTAAAATTAATTAAAATAAATAAAATATTTAAAGAAATAATGAAATTTTATAACGTGTAATTTTTTTTTAAACCATATTTAACTGCATATTTTTTTAATGATTTTTTAATGCATAGAAGTCTTTGCTCTAGTAATGTACAATAAAACGATAAAATAAATATTTATTATTAGAATATTTTAGATAGATATAGACGACTTAGTACATATAAAGAATAAATTATGATATTGTTATTTTATGTTTTGAATATATCAAATGTAATAAAATATAATATTTTAATGTTTCTCAATATTTTCTAATACACGCTTACGAAATAAGTTTATTAGCATTTATGATTTGTTAGTTTACAGCGATGATATTCACATTTTATTAAGGCAGTTGAAAATATGATTAATTTTTTTTATGCATTTAAACCAAATACCCGAAAGTAAAATAAAAACCATTATTCCCATAGTCCAGTTAAACATTTTTTAAAATTCTTCAAATTCGTAAGTCTAATTTCTACAAGTCTTATAGGAAATGCATTTTTGATCTTGAAATTTTCTACAAAAGCCAAAAACGATAGGTAATGACGATTTCAAATGAGATTTTATAACTAAAAAATGGACAGTCGTAGCTGCAGGATAAAAAATAATAAAATCTTTATAAAACTATGCCTTTTAGAAAAAAAGGTTTCAACCGCCTTCTATACTTATATACACAAGACAATTTTTTTTTCACATAATATACAATAAACAAAAACTCTGATAGATGCGCAATGAAAATATTGAATGATTTAACTTTGGCAGTTTTTGTTATTTTCCTAATGTCGAGTTATATATATTACACTAAGAATTATTAGTTGGCGATTACCAAATGAAAACAGTTTATATGGTTTTATCATCGTTTTTTTTTTTTTTTTTTGATGACACGGAACAATATACAGTTTGCTGTTAATTGATAAATGTATACAAATAACTGTGTTAGTATCGATCAGTCATTCTATTGAAAAGAAATATAAAAACATAACGGAATGAAAAAACGGACACAAATCTGAAATTCGGTGTAAGCATATATGAAGAGTTTTATGTAAATATTATTACAATTTATTATAAATGTTACTAATATTTACAACTTGTAAATGTATTACGTGACTTATATTTTATTATATCTTAGAATCAATTCAGCGAATTAACAATGAATGGTAAAATGTCATCTTCAAATATAAAAAACTACCTGATTGAATTAGTTAATTCAAAGGGATATTATGAGGAGGTTTATATAATTATATTATTCGTTAAATAAGAATGAGTACACTGCGATAGATACATGAAAACCAAAACAAGCAGAATATTTTAATGATTGTCAACAACAATTATTATTTCAGACAAATTAAATTGTTCAATTTAAACTGGAGGACTACACCACTATTCGAGTTTAATAATATAAACAAAAAAAGAAGAAAACCATCCACGAAAGAAACCATAATAGTAATGTTTTTGAATGATATTTCTGCAACGACATTCAGATGATTAAAGTTAATTTAATAAATGAAAAGTATCAAATTGAAGATTGAAATATAAGGATATATTATATAGTTTAATATTAGTACATCAAAAATTCAAACAACTTTGATAACTACAAACGGGAAATGAAATGTGGTTGATTATTTTAAGACTAGAAAAAACAACATAGGTTTTTCCAGAAATATCTTTTATTTACAACGAAAATATTACATAATCAAAATAATAGGTACATTTAATAAGCCAAATAAGTTTCCAGCTGGTCGAAAGGAACAATACCAGAATTTTTTGTTTATAGTGTTTAGTAACAAACATGTAATAGGTATCACATAATTGAGATCGATCACCAAGTTTAATTTCAAAAGAAATAAACCATTTCACATCAATTAAAAAACAACTTGTATTGTTTCGTTTTAAAAAAAAAATTATATTCAATTTTATACAAACATATAGCACCCGAAAATTATCAATAAACTTAAAATCTGACTTTAACCGGTTATGTTGTTATACCAATATTAAAAAGTTTATCATTTTAGTAAAACCAAAAAAACATTAGGTAATGAAAACGTTTTAATGGATAAATAAAATATTCCATGTTTTATAATAGCATGTATTTATATAAAATTGACATTTTTACTGATGAAAACATTTCTATTTTCAACATCCAAAGTATGCCGAGTGCTAACCAACTTAATAAACAATGAATAAAAATAAGTTCAAATATAGCACATTATCGATACTAAATTTGTAATTTAGTTGCTAAATTACAAATAAATACAACGATTTTCCGACATTTTAGTTTTTAAACGCCTGACTATCATAATATGAAAAGAATATTATGATTGGCATATTATTCACTAAATAATGCATTTAACTTATTATTACACAATTAATATACCTTATATATGAATGGTACTATAGTATTATTATTTTTATTACTATTCTTTTTTTTAAAAAAATAAACCAAATCAATAAACTATATAAAAAAAAATCAAAATTTAACATTTCAAAAATTATAAATAAAACGTAACAAAAATAATTGATAAATACAGTAAACAATGTAAACTATGGTAGATATGTAGTTATTGTAATCTATGAAAATAAAAGTTAATTTTTATAATTGAGTAGTGTAATTTTAAAACACTTTTATCAAAATGTATTAATAGGTACTCAGTTTGAGAACATTTCTATAAACGAATAGAATTATGTATTTAAATATAAAAATGGTATTTTTAGACATAACTATGAATTTAATGGTACCTATTTAATTTCTAATGAAAATAGTATTTATCAATAGTACAATTAAAATCATTAATGGATTAAGAATTTCAATGATTCAACTACTAACCAAAATACTTTACGTCAAGTAACAAAAACAGAAGTAACTTTTTTAGAAACTAAAAATAAAATAACCAATAAAATATAATAAAAACTTGAAAGTTATCTTTCAAAAATGTTTAAACGTAAATTAATGTAAGATATGTAATAAAACATGATAATGCATCATATTATGTCTAAAGATAATTTTGAATAATATAATCAATTAATATGTTTATACGACTAATATCTAATAATTATTTCCACAGTACTAAAGACTAGAATCAGAGGACCAAATTAAGGATAAATGACAATATAATATAAAATATACATTATTTACGCAGTCGTATTTACATAGTAATAAAATACAAATAATTCTTACAATATTATACATATTATATGAATTGTAAACATATAAATATATAAATATATGTTTTAATTTAAAATTTAACGAAAATCATTTTTATTTTTCATCCATCAGTTAAAACGTTGACTGTTTCACTGAGAAATAGTAAATGTCAACAAAATATTTTCATTATTTCTAAATGTTAGGATTCATTTTTTTTTCGGCCATAAATATTTTAATAAATATCTAAATGACTATCACTCAATTATGTATCTCATAATTATTTAATATGTATCGTTATCTAGTATTTTTTATTATTAGTCATATTTTCAAAAGTAATTTAATAATTTAAAGAACTTATTATTGGTTATGTTCAAAAGTACAATCGATATAAAAAATCAATTAACTTGAATGAAAAAGAAGCAGCCAGAGTTTCATTAATTATATACTACAATAAAATTGATAGTTGATACATTAAAAAAAGATTATTAATTATTATTATGTTTATTTAGTATAAACATAAATAAAAATAATTCAGTTATGATTTTTATTTTATTTTAACATTATGTGTAATAAGCATATTTTTATACACGACAAAGTAATGACTAATGACGATCACGGCGAATCGTGAAGAATATTAATAATCATGTTTTCTAAAAATGCTTAATGCTTAGATTCCTAATTTATTGGTATTATAATATTATTCATCGCGCTATGCCGCGAATAACAATTATTATTATTATTATTATTATTATTATAACCGTGTGTGATACGCATTTTTTGATTTCGTAATTTTTAACGAACATGTTCATAAATAAGATGAGCAAAGTGTGATAGTATATTATGTAGCTTAACATAATATACTACAACTATGTATTATATGATATTTCCAAACGTCAGCTTAGTTAAAAATATATTTTAAATTTATAAAACTGTCAAAATTGGCACGTATTTAGTTTTCAAAAAATGTTTTAGATAATAATTATTACTAAATCGAATGAGTTGACGTCATAACACCTTCCACGTTTTCGAGTTTTATCCACAAATACGAGAAATGAAAAACAATGTCAAACATTATGATATAATATATTACGTAGGTGCCCTATTATCTTACACAAACTGCAGTTTATTGAACGTCAGACCCGAGTGCGAACCGGATAAAACATGCGGTGTATACCTAACAACCTAATACGAAAGACGGTTTGAAAAAAAATCAATAAAACGATATTATAATAAAAGTAAACCTCGAGTAAAATAGAAAAACAAAAAAAAGTCGTAAACTGTAATGACCTCGTCGTCCGACATACCCACAGTATAAATTCTAATAACATAACAGGCAATAATATGCACTACACGTAGGTAATCTAAAACATCAAAACCGTGGTTTTAGTATCCATCGAAATCCTGTCGTCGAGGCGTACACGTACGCTTACTAAACTGTTATTATTATTTTAACAGAATTAATATACGAAAACGGGGAACTGTATAATGATAATACTAGATACTAATATCATATTATTATCTGGTAACGGCCGATTTGGATAACATGTAAAACTGGGAAGATAGATCGGGGTTGTTGAGTCGATTCAACACGGACGCCGGCGAAGACGTCGGTAGGGGTGGTACGAAACTGTTTGAGGGGTGCTGTTGCTGTTGCTGCTGTTGCTGCTGCTGCTGCTGCTGCCGCTGTTCGTTGTGATTGGCGGCGGCGGCGGCGGCGGCGGCGGCAGCTGCAGCGGCGGCGGCGGCCGCGGCCACGGACGCGTGCGACAGGGGCTTGATGTCGGCGTGGTGCGACATTAGCGGTTTGACCACGGAGGCGTTGGAAAAACACGAGGAAATGGTGGCCGACGGACTGGGGGCCTGCAGCGGCGACGACGACGACGCGATCGTCGATGAGTGCGGTGGGGGTTGGTGGTGGTGGTGATGGTTGTGGTGGTGATGGTGACTGCCTCCACCCCCGACGCCTCCACCCCCGACACCACCGCCGCCCACCGGCAAGTGCATGTGCATCCTGCTGCCCCGCTGTCGGATGCCGTGGGTTTGCAACAGGTGATTGAACAGATACTGTCTGGTCTTAAAGTGTTTACCGCACACCGGGCAGGGTTCCCAGTGCGGAGTGGCTGAGTGGACGTTGGCTATGTGCTGCTTCAAGTTGCTCACGCTGCTATACACCCGGCCGCATTCTGTGCACACTGGCTTCGGTTCGGTGGCGTTCAAGTAACATCCCATCGTAGGTCCACCGCCATCCCCTGGAACCCCACCAGTCTAGTGTCATATATACGTGTCATACAGCATTTTTTTTTTTTTTAAATAACATTATTTTTTTGGTTTCTCTTCGCGGCTAATATATCTCACACACATACACACGCACACACGTGCACCGTTATTGCCATCGTGTCAACGATATTGCTCTTTTTTCTATATACAGTATTTTTGAAACACGATTTTGGCCAAAGATTACTAATCTTATAATTTATAAAAATTTTATACTAAACCCGAATTTAAAGTAAGAAAAATTAATTTTTTTTTTTATCCGTATAGAACAACCAATTTATTAAGTAAATTTGTATGTTAATATTTTTAAAGTCGAATCACTCAAGTATTCAAATAGTTATATTATGTAAATTTAAAATATATGCAAGAGGCAGGATAGTAGTATATTTCTAATGGTTAGTAGGTGGACTGCAGGTGGGTACCAGTGCAAATAAGGTGAGATACCCTGTACATATATACTTTATATACAAGTATGTATATTATATACATTATTAGACCACGACTTATTCAAAATGTTTAGTTCCGCATAAAACTCATATTTTTAATCGCCATGACTGATTTTTTTTTTTTATCACCGGAGAACGGAAATCTAGTGAACCCTTCAGAGTCCCGCGTAGAAATATATTTGTCCTAAAGAATATTTGACAATAGTTTCGCTAATGTATTTTCCATAATTAATTATAAACATCCAATCTCAGTTTTCACTTGATAATATGTTTGCTGTAGATCTTGTATTTGAAATCAAAATTTCGTTTTATATTATTTACAATTTAAACGTTATACAACTTTTGCGTTTATTGTTTATCGTTAAAAATAATATCTAATGCGAGGAATGGCCTGGATACGAAATAAAATAATAAATTCTTGGATTGATCGCCAAGATTGATTGTTAAATCACGTAAAATAAATATTTCTACGAAACCGATATTATAACTTTAGAATGAATGGATTTTAAATTATTTCATTTTGCGTTATTTTTTGTTTAATGAAATTTTTTAAATCACGTTTTGCGTTGTTATGTTTTATTTTGTGGTATTTAATTATTTTTGTTTATTGTTTTCCGTTTTAATTATGTTTACAAATTTCAATTGTTTTTTATCATATGTAACGTTATAATTATAATGTTACCATAACGTTTGCAAGACTTGGCTTTGCTGTTTGATATTATTTATTATAGTTAAACGCAAATAATCACTATAATATTATTCCGTCAACATTTATACTTCATAACCTTCGTCGAAAATAGTGTTTTATAGTTCCCTCTGCTAATTGAATTACGCGATAATGAATAATTTATTTTCAAATAAAACAATATTACAATCAAAAGTTATATTGGTATATTAAAAGTAAATATAATATCGTTCATGATAAATTATAAATTAAATTTAATAAACCAATATTAAAAGCTGTTTACTAGGTATATATAGAATATAATTAATACGTTTTTTACTTAAATGTCAACGATATCAGGAACCATTTGTATTAAGGATGAATTAAACAAAAATACACAGAGTCTAATAGTCAACCTAAGTTTCTACAACTCTATGTATATATCAATCAATATATATGGAGTGAGATGATAGTCTATAAAAGTTTACACATCAAAAATGGCCACGAATAAAAATCTCTCTATGTATAAATATGCTTAAGTACAAAAATTCCAAAGTACCAAACGACCGATGGAAATATGGCTAAATACAAATATCGGGGAAGTCACTCTACTGAATTGGAAGTGTCAAGTTTACTTATCATTGAGTAGATCACTGTAAGTATTTGAATTTAAATCAATTAATCAATGATAAACGATTTGAGCGAAGACAGTATATCAGTCTATATTTCTAAAGATTTTATTATCCAATTAAACTGCTCCAAGTTATTTATTATTATTTTAATTTTAAATTGGATTTTAAATATTAATAAATAGCTCGAAAAGAACCAAATTATTTTTAAAATTGTACATGCTTATAGAAAATGCAAGTATAAAAATTTAATGAACATTTAAAATTTGTATGTACAATGTTTATTATTAATTACCAATTTATATGCTACTTAATTTAAATTTAAATTTTATCATACATTAAAAATGATTGATCATTATTTGTTATTTATGAATCTATATTTGGTTTGAGTTGATTTAATATTACTTAGCTCCTTATCTTTTTATGTAAAAGATTTATGCATAATAAACAGTATATTTTGAATGTAATTTATTGCATATAATTTGTAAATATAGATGGAGGTTATTTACCACATCATTTTAATATGTATACCTATTGTAACACCCATAATATCACACTATATTGTTCTTCGTGTATTGTGGTAATTTTTGTATATTATGGACATTTCTGTATACCCAAGATCATTTTTCCCTGGCCATTTTCTTCACATAAAATGTATTACCTATACTAAAGTAAGACACCACGTTTTTCCAAAAATGGTGGCTTTCATTCTCTAACACATTATATATTTAGGATATATTATAATTAACTATACCTAATATTTCAGTGACGAGGAGAAACCAAATACTATTTTATTTAAAGCAATTTAATAATTATTATAAGTATACAGTTATCATTACAAAACGGGTCTCTTGAATAAATAATATTTATTTGTAAATGCACACTTAATGATTAAATATGCCATATATTTATATAATGATATAATTTAGTATTTCCAAAATATTATTACGGGCAGGGAAAAAATAATAAATGCACCACTTATTGAATCATAAAAATCATGTGCAAATATAGAATGTTATATTAAGATTTAAAATTTAAATGCAACACAAAGCTTATTAGACTTCAAAAGAATTAGTTTATCATATAATTATACTCCTAACTATTTCTACCTAAATACATTTTTTTGAATATTCAATTCATGTTAATAGATAAAACTAAATTGATATACATTTATTGGGACTAACTAGGAACAAGCTTTAGGGCTTAGGGAAATTGTATTTTAACTGTATACGAGTATACAGGAAAAAGTATCGTTTTGAGCATCTTCAACATAGGAATTTTCTTCTTATCTACACGTATTCTGTAAATCTTTACGACTCAACGGTATCAGGTATCTCACAAGCACACTAATTTCGATTTACAGACATCTTTTGGAGCGACAAATATCACCTAATAGATAAGGTTATGGAGCATCATATAACAACTATTCTATTCACATTGCTTTCTGCTCGGTAGAGATTAACAAGCTTTGGCTCATTATAGCTAAGCCCAATCTCAACCAGTACATTACTAAAATCGCACCAATAGAATATATTTGTGATTATTGTTGATGATTTATTATGAGCTTTTCATTTGAACGACTATCTGTCACCTTAAGACGTATATAATATTATATTATCATCAATTTACATTCCTATTAAATTCAAAACATTTCAAATGTAACTACTGCATAATTTTCAATTATAATTAATAATTAGTCATTACTCGTTAAAAAAATATTGTCTTTTGAAGTAATACATTTAATTCTACTCATTATACTACTATAATACCGTATTTAATTACTTGAAATTTCTTTCCTTTATTTGATAGAATATATTATATAAGCTTTTATATTAATTACAGTTCTTACAAAAGTTAAGTTACATATTTTTATAATAGTTATATTACATTAAACTTTCTGAAATACTTTAATACTTCCATAAGCTTTGAATGATATAGTGGTATTTATTAAGTTTATTTAAAATCAAAGGTAAAATAAGTTATTTATCTTTTAATTAAAACCTTTTGTTCTTTACTATTTTTTACGAAATTCTATAGAATGCTATATATTTTTTACAGTAAAAGTACATAATTATTATACAACACTACAATACATTCAATATTCCCAAATATTATAGTTATATTTTCATAAATCTGTAAATAGCATAAATTATTTATTTATATATATATATTATGATATGATATTTGAATAACATTTAAAAAATAATGATTTATAATCAATAATCATACATTAGACTCTTGTAAATATGAAAAAAAAATTTGAAAATGTCGAAAAATATAACTTTCTTAAGTTATGACTTTAAAAATAATGCGCGAATAATGACATTTCAAGTATACTTTATAGTGTTTAAAATGTAAGTTTTAAAAACAAATTAATGACATATTTTAATTTTATTATAATACGCATAACTTATGGTGTTACTTTTTTTAAAATATAAAATATTGATAACTCAAAAATTGTTTTTGATACCCTTTAAAGTTTAATTTATTGTTTAATCTTCAGTGTGATAATAACCAATTGAACTTTTACATGAATACATTTTTTATTATTTATGATTTACGAACTAAAACTTAAAAGTAATAATTTAGCCAATCATGTCTAAAATGTATTAATAAGCATTAAATAATAGTATCAAGTACCTACCTATATAATTTGTTAAATACTTAACATTGGAAGTATATAATTTTGTTAAATCGTATGTTTTGAACTTATTTATTAAGTAAAATAATGTAGGTATCAATCAAATTTAAAAATTATCTACCTATGAGTTTATATACGTGACTAAAAAAATAATAAATATTATTCAAGTTGCAACAAATATGTATATTGTGTACGTAATGAAGAATGATTACTCGTCTTTAGTTTTTTCGGTGCCAACATATAATTAGACAGTCCAAAAACTAAGGTCACTTTATTATGAACCATATATTTATACAGCAGTGCCTTACAATTTATTGCACGATCTCACCATGTGCCGTGCACATGTGTTCCGGTCGATTTTTAAAATGTGCAACTCAAAAATGTGGCAGAACCGTGAAAGGGACTGGAATTCATCAACAACCAGATTTTTGTTAATTTGTAAAATATATATAATAATATTTAAGCGTACAAAAACAATTTAACTCAGAGTTATTTTCAATGGTATTTTAGTTTATTTTCTAGTTTCATCATATTATAAATATTCGACAAAAAAATGTTACAAGAACCATTTTTGATAATATATATATAAAACAACTATGCAGACTTTTTTTTAAATTTAAATTTTGGTAAATTATCTATTCAATCTATGTTTAATTGAACAATAACCGTTTATAAATCTCAGATATTATGTATATTACACGTATTAGTTAGTATAAATATATATCTGTGTTATGAATTGAGAAAAAAATTAGTAATCAATAAAAATTATATTTTTTTTTTGATTATTATAATAAAATAATCATGGAATGCTGTAAAACATAAAAAAATGATTTTTTTTAATGAAGTACGCAGGAGTAGTTCAATAATGAATTAATTCATTCATATACGATTACCCGGATTTCCAAATGCATAAACATAATATTACGTTGTATAAATATAATTGAACGAGAGATTTTCTGAATACTTTTTAACCAAGTTGTATTTATAAGATGACGACTAAAAGTGTCTACATCGTCAAAAATATTACGATGCCAACTATATATACAAACTGTTGAGATCATTTTAATTTTTGCGAAATAATTCATACATTAAGTAGTACCTATCACATCAAAGGAATGTGTAATTTACGATAAGGTTTCCTCAGTGGTGTTCATTTAGGTAATAAGTACCTATGTACCTAATATTTAACTAGAAATGTTTAGTTATTCAAAATAAAACAATAGACGGTTGGTTTTCAATAATAGTTTAATCAACGAAAATAGTTAATCAATGTATTCACATTAAATGTATAAAAGGCTGCTTTAAATTAATACTACACAGTACATACAAATTAAACAATTTTGATAATTAATGCAAACACACGAATACATACAAATAATCGTTTAACAGATACAAATTTCAAATAATAATTTATAATTGAATGGATTTTTTTAACTTTATTGTGTAATATACACTAAAATTTGCGTTCTGAAAGATATGAGTTTTAATTTTTACTTAGTATTTTGTAGACACAGGACAAATTTAATTGAAATCTATCCATAATATTGTGAAATATCCTTACTAATTAATTAACGAAAGTAAGAAACACGATTATACAACAGTATATGAATAAGTTCTAATTACCATTTCAAAATGAACGGATGTAATATTATAAATACTATCGATAATTCATAATTAAAAAAGCTAATTCATTTCAGTGTAAGCACGTGTTAATATCTGAATAACTAAAATAATGATAATATATAACATGTATATTGTATAATGTTTAATTTTATCTAAGTATTTATTATTTTTATTTTAATTGTTTAATATTTAAAGTCATTTATTTTTATCTTTTAACATTAGGTTCTATTGTTATTTTTATATTGTGAGAAATACGTTTTGTATAAAATACTCAAACCAACTTTTTAAATATACGAAAATTACTATGAACTTTAAGATCGTAAGATTTATACATTGTTTAGTTCTTTGAAGTGTACCAACAAACGTTGCCTGCATGAAGTACTATTTTTATCTAAAGTCTTAGTGGCGAAAACATATATAACAAAACAATTTAGTCGTAAACAACTCAGATGATCAATGAACATAGAAACATCTAGTGGAGCCCAATGAATGAGATTAGTATTCCATAATTTTTAAATTGTTTTATTTAAAAGGCAAACACACGTATATTATAATATTATATTTAACAGTCATCAATAATATCACAGTATTGATTTCGAGTTAGTTCGGCATACACATAAACATTTTCCAGATGGGAAAAAAATATTAAGTGCATACTCTTCTCTGGATTCTAGAAATAAATGTTGATGATTCGACTTTAACTGTTACACAAATAGGTAGTATTAATATATTTATGTATACATATAAATATAGGTTCATACATTTTTTTCAGATATTATCTACAAAGAAAACGAAAAAAATGAACAATCTAAATTCTAAATTATCAATAAACCAATTTATCAGAAGTAAGATGACGGCTAATTTCGATTTAACTTACAGGTAGATAACCTGTTGTTGATGTAGAATGTATTACTACAAATGTTATCTATTTAAATATAAATATTAAATCAATAGGGCATGAACCAATTTCGGACCAATATTATAACTTGCCTACTAACCAATATTCATTGGAAAATTTTATCAGAAAAAAATTGTATAATTAAATTAAACATTATCTAGAAACATTTCTACAGTGCACAATTTAAAATTTTTAATGAACATTTTCAACATTGATTACATATATTACAATGTACAACTGATATTATTAAGTAATAGAGATATAGTTAAAATTTAAAAAAAAACATAAAATATTTGGCTTAACAAGTCTTATAAAAAAATTATTATCCTGAGAAGCCAATATATTTTAATAAATTAAAAATAATGAGCCAATTCACTTTATGTATTTATACTTTATATTTCTTTTAAAATTATAAAATTACTCATAATTCATCAGTGCATAGTAGAGCTATTATTAAACAGTGTTTTATTCTTTATCATTAGCCAACTTAATGTTTTATTTTACTATTATTATTATGTCCTATTTTAAACTATTCTTAAACCTCTAATATTTATAAGTTAATTTTATCTTTTTAAATAAATTTAATTCTTCGAAGGGGGATTTAAATTTTTCTCAAATAGATTTTTAGTGATACACTCATAATACCAGGATAAAATAATATCAAATTATAAACAAGTTGGTAATTAACTTGATTATAAGCAGGTACCTCAAAAACAAATTATTATTATTGATACAGTGGAACCTAACTATAAAAAAAACATAAGGAGAATCAAAAATATGTTCACTTTATAGAATATATAAAATAAAAATATATATTATAAAAGGTTTATTGTTACATCCATGTCGTATTGGGAAGTGTTTATACATAGAACTATAAAGAACACTTAGATGATCAAAATGTTAAATATAGGTTTATTATAATTTCTTAAATAAATAAAGAGAAATCAAACAAATACTTATGTTATGCATATCATTTTAAAAATGAAAATAATTTGTTTGAAATTTTTGTTGGAAAATGAAAATAAATAATAATATTAAGCATTTTAAACTAGGTCAATGATATTGTCTACATCAAGTTAAAATAACAAGACAGTATAATAAACAATTTAGCATCTAACAGAGATTTACTTTTTCCCCAAGTACCTTGAATCAATAATTAATCTTTTTTTATTTTTACTAATCTTTGTTTTCGTATAATTGTATACATATAATTACTAAAATAAGTAATTAGATTTAATATAAATTATGTTTTTAAAACAAATAAAATAAGTAACTAACATTTTCTACATTTTCCAACAATTTCTATAAAACATATAAAAAACTTTAGATGTTTAAAAGTTAAAGAAAAATTTAAATTTTAAGAAGATGTTCACATAGTACATAATTGTACATCGTTTTAATGCAATTTCTCAAAATAATTTTAAAATAAAATATACAGCATTACAAGCTATATGAATTGTCACATATTATGAGTAATAGTAGTGAGTAAAAGACAATATTATTAAAATGGTTGGTTCTCTAATTTAATATATGTCCAAAATCTACATTTTTTTCCTATGAATAAAAACTATACTTTATCCAATGAGATAATTTACAGATTCTGCACATTTCCAAGTGACATTCTGTCATGGTCTAGTCTTAATGGCTGGGTATCAAGCAGGGAAGCACTGAATAACTGGTTTTCGTTGGATTACGTTGCATACTCTCGTTGGACAAAGTATACACAATTCACTCGTATTCCCTAAGTACATTACTAGTATCCAATACTCCTACCAAATAAGTAGACAGACTCAAACACCTCATTGCTTTAGAAACATCAACTGCAAAATAATCCTAGCCAATAAAAATAGAACTAAGAGTTGATTTTAATAACTGCCATATAATAAAAATGTAACTTAATCAATGAAAAATCTTTATAAAGTTTCAACAAAATTAGTTCATAATACAAATTGGACATTTTTTATTTTCAATTTGAAATTTCGCATAAGTATAAAATTAATAAGATAGTCATATAATAATTAAAATCTAATTAATCATATTTCTAGTAGATAATTCTCTTTTTTTGTTTTTATAAATAATTTGCTAATATTGTGGTCAATATACCAATAAACTAATTCTCAAGTAATACATGAATTATAATTTAAATTTAAATTCAACAAAGAAACATATTTCAGTAGGTAATTAGAAATTATTAATATTATATGACCTACGTTAAAATAATAATATAAAAATAATATTTATATTTCCAAATGTGTATTTATTTAAAAACTAAATAGTTATAAAATGTTCCTACATTATTCAACAATTTAAATTGTTAAGTATTGATTATCATACACAATAACATGAATGTCCACTAAATTTATATCGTTTTGCCATGATATATACAAAAATTCAATTTAGTTTTTATAATTCTAAAGTTTTAATTTAATCCTTTTTTGTGAAGTAATAGATATGTTATAGGTACTATTATTTTTAGTTGTCGGGAATAACTAATATTATATCTAACTTATATTTTTAAAGCATATTGCAATTTTTGTTAGTAAGCATAATATAAATATTCACTCACCATAGTTGTTTTCCTGGCTATTGTGTATGCCTGATGGACCTGGTAATAGACCTGGTAATCCTAAAATAAATTATTTATTTATTAATTATTTAATATGAAAAATACTATAAAATTTTACATAAAATAAACAAACCTTGTAAGCTACTTATAATTGAAACTCCAGATGAAATTGAGGTAGGGAAAGAATGCCTGGACTGTTGCTCAATCGAGATTGATGTATTGTGTAGGTCATGATTGTTACCACTACTTGCTAAAAAATCCACAGGTTCTAGTTTTGAATGTTGGGCCTGAGATATTTGAGGTTGAATAACAATATCATTGTTTTGTTGATTTACATCTGAACGTGTATTATCATTAACTGTATGACTGCCATCTGAATCTCCAGAATTGCTATCTTCTTCATCAGATGAATGCCCAGTGACCGACGAGTCTACTGTATTTTTATTCTTTAAATCAAAACATACACAAGAATTAGTAAATATATTAATTTTAAACACGTGATTGAGTAGGCACATTTATTACCTGACTTGACTGCGATTGGTTCAATTCTAATGCTTGAACGAGCAGTGATGGTGCATCTTTATCTCTTTCAGCATTATAACTACTACTAGGAGTCAATGGTTGAGTAGTCAACTGTTCAGAGTTATTACGTTGTCTTTTATATGGTGGGCTAGGTAAATTATCACTGGCTTTATTTTTTCCGACAACATCAACTGGAACTACGCTTGAACTTCCCCACGAGGACTAATAAATCAAATAAAATTATATCAGTCAACAATTTTCAATAAACAAAATCATCCATGGCTAGTTTATGACTTACCGGTTGGTTTTCTTTAGTAAAATCAACGAGACCTCGTACTTGCAAGCTACGAGCAGTCTTTAAAAATTCTGGTAAATGTTCTTGATTAATCCGAACTTCTCCATTGTACATGAAACTTAATAATGCTTCCATTTCTTGTTTCTTAACATCGCGAAGGATTACAATGGGATGTTGGCATGGATTTGCCTAAAAATATTAAGAAATACATTATGTTAAATTGCTTTTAATATGAAATTAATATATATAATTTCAAAGTTTCACCTTGAGCAGAGATCTGAAGTAAGGACTACATGCAGAGAGCACAACTTTATGTGCAGTAAATGAATGACCATCACAAGCGATAGTAACATCTATAAAGTCTTCTTGATCGAGTAAATGTCTGAATGATGTTATAATACTTGTGTGGAATTCATTCCAGCGCACGGAATATAATTGATCTGTATCCATTCCGCCCATTATTGACTTATGTTCATCTAAAAATAAATAGACATTTTATAAAATGTAAAAAAATTTTATTAATTAATAATTTTTTTTTTTTTAATTTATTTATTTATGTCTTAAATAAATTAGTGATTAGTGATTAATTAAATTAATCTATTGGTGTTGAAATCTAAATTAGTTAGAAAATCATAAATGTGAAGATCAAAATAATTGAAAATCAAAGATTTATTTAGGAACTAAAAGAAGAAAAATTGTATTTGTATTTCTTAAGTCTAAGCTATAAACTGAAGTACTGAACTACCCATAAAAACTAAAAATATTAAGATAGTAAATTTTGCTAAATGTATTTAAAATACAATTTTTAAATTATTAAAAAGCATAATGTGAAATTAAAAGGTTTATAAAATATTTTAATAGTAATTTTAACAGGTGCATAAAAAAAGTCCTACAATGAATGTACCTACGTAAATCATCATCTAACGATTTATAAATTATATATATATATATTACTCAAAATACATTAACATGCTTAATTGTTAGGTACATTCCTATATAAATTACAATTTCAAATGTGTTTATTAATTTGATAAACAGTCGCCCTGTCAGCTTTGACAATCGCAAAATAAAAAACATAATATACATGTAATATTATTAATTTTATTTATAGGTACTGTTTTCTAAATGAGTATTTTTTCTTCAAAAATGTTTTTACGCAAAATGTATAAATATGGCAAAACTCAATGAGTCGAAATGTGAGGGAGATTACCTACTTACGTTTCTATATGGACATACCTCCTATTACGTTTTACCTTAAATATTAAATTTAATATATTTCCGGGCAACTAAAAAAAGCGAAACGAGTTTGCTACTATATTACGGCGAATAGCGCCAAAATCGGAAAATTCGGGAGAAAATTCGAATCGGCGCTCGAATATTTACGGGGGATGATGGTGTCATCGCGGTGTAGGTACTTTTTTGCGGGTAAATATTAATAATAACGTTAATAATAATAATTGTTATAAAAATCATCGTTCGTCGGTCCTGTCACTCACGGCGCGTATAATAATAGGTAATATTAATATTAGGATATTGTCGGATACACCGGCGTTAGAAAATCCGAGAAAAGCGATCGGTGATAAGAAAAACGACCTCCACCGGGCGGGGATGAATGGTACACATTATTATTATTGTTGAAACTACCTAGTGTGCGGCTACCGTACACGCCGCCCCCACCCGATGGGAAAAAAAAGTGAAAACGACAATAATAATAATATTATTGTTGTTGTGTTGTAAACAAACGCACCGTCGTCAGTTCGTCAACAAAGACGACGGCGATGACGAAATAGAACAGAAAAATATTGATAATTAAA
>JACXSJ010001887.1:0-28092 GCA_014851325.1 Pentalonia nigronervosa | reverse complement strand
GTGTGCGCGTGTGTGTGTGTGAGCGTGCGTGGAGGAAAATATTTCGCTCACATGGCGGCCGCGGGCCGACGTAAAAACTGCGCGCGAACCCTCACGGCAGATGGGCGCCGGTGCGGCCTGGACATGACGTACCGCCGCCGCCGCGTCGTCGTCGTTGTTGTTGTCGGCACTACGGGCTCCGGTGGGGGGTGGTGGGGATAGGATATCGGTAGTGCCGTATCTGGCGGCGGTGGCGGTGCGGGCAGTGCCGGTGGTTGTTGTGGTGGTGGTGTCTGCGGCGGCAGCAGGCGGCGGTCATCGAGTGGGCCGAGTGCGTGTGCGTGTGCGTGTACTGCGGTACTGATGCGAACGACTACGCACATACGCCGCGTTCGACGGTACGCGCTGATGATGAGGCGGCGGTGCGGCGGTGCTGGTGTGAGGCGCGGCGGCCACCGATCGAGAAAAAAAAAAATGTTAAGGCGGCGGGGCGGGGAGGGTGCCCGAATTTTTTCCCACGCGTATTTACCTACGACGCACACGCCGCGCGAGGGGGCGCCGGCACACGCACCGCCCGTCCGGGAATCTAAAGTAAAATATTCGTAACGTCCGTCGGCTGGGGGGGGAGGAGTAATGGTAATTATTGGGGGAGACAAAAAAAAAAAAAAAAAAATGTAAACAAATAGACGAAAGAGCAAAACGGTTAAATAAGTTAAACAGTTATTAAACCGCCGAATAGACGCGCGCGCGATTCGAACACGGTCTCGATTTGAGGAACACCGCGAGGCAGTCTCTCTCACTCACCTTCACTCGCTCGCCCGCCCGCCCGCCCGTTTCTCGCTCGCACGCGTCGCGCCCGCGCACGGATCGCGGAAATTTGCGCTCGCGCGCCAGCACGCACGGCGGCGCTCGACTTGCGCGCCTCCCCACCAGAGCGCCGGCGTTGGCGGCGGCACGAACGGTCGCGATCGGCATAGGCGGTTTTCTCGCTTGATTATATAATTTTCACCTCTCCTTACGCTGTCCTTCTGTCGCATGCAATGCAGGATTATAATATTATGTCATTCATCTTATCCCTCCGATTTTATGCGATTCATAGGCGCAATACTGTGGTTCCGACAAGACTTCAACGTAGAATGGTGAGAGGGGTTGGAATTTGTAGAGTGTTTTATGTAAATCCTATCGGTACATTTTTTTCACTGATACAATTTAACGTATGCTCGACCAAAAAATGTTTCGAGCACAATTATAATATGTGTTATGCACGATCGATATGCTCATTCCATTTTGATATGATAATAAATTAATTAATTAAAACTAAATTAGGTATGAGATTGATTAAATGCGATATAATAAACAAAAAAAAATCAAATATTCGAGGTAAGTTATAAAAATAATTGTCTGTGCCACGCTGTGTAATTATTTTTGGATTTAAATTGGAAAGAAAAACGAGTGTGAAATACCACGACCAAATTTAGTTTTAACTGAAAATTTATAAATTAATACAATACAAATTAAATTAGTAAAAAAGCAAATTTCGGTAGCATCTAAAAATTTATTAACTACTGCCAGGACTTGCAAACGTTATAATAACGTTTTATATGACAAAATACGATTGAAATATGTAAATATAATTAAAACGGAAAACAATAAACAAAAATAATTAAATATCACAAAATAAAACATAACGATTAACAAAATGTATAATATATCATTAAACAAAACGTAATTTAAAGAATTTTATTAAACAAAAAATAACGCAAAACGAAATAATTTAAAATCCATTTACTCAAAAGTTTGAATATTGATTTCGAAAAAATATTTATTCCACGGGATTTAGCAATTAATCTTAGCGGTCAATCCAAGAATTTATTATATTCGTATCCGAGCCATTCCTCGCATTAGATATTATTTTTAACGATAAGCAATAAAAGCAAAAGTTGTATAAAATTTAAATTCTGAATAGCCATAAATACAAAAATTATGTAACGCTTAGATTGTAAATAACGTAATATGAAATTTTGATTTCAAATACAAGCCCTGCCATATACTGGCATCAACCATACTTTTTAAGTTTTAAAAAAAATTAGTTACTGTTGGAATTTAGATACAAAAAAGGTATAATTAGTGAAATTTACAAACTCCCAAATGTCGTGTCACTGTGTCACAAAAAGAATTATTTTATCTTTTTGCAGAAGACGGCTTGAGCTTTTTTATGTTTTATTCTTGTTACATACCTATTTTGAAACTTTTATAATATTTGCTACTAGTTATAAATTGTCATAAATTATTAATTTTTAATATTTACATAAATAAAAGAAATTAACCAAGTGCAACATTGTCTTTTCTCAAAACCACCACTAGAAAATAAGAAACTTCAGCCCTATCAATTTTTTTTTTTATTAAAATTGCATTCTTGTTGTGTGTAGATAATATTATAATAGGGTCTGGAATAATATTCATATGTTTTTTAATTAGTTTTAAAGTAGCTATTAATGAGACATACGTAATTACATAAAGACATGAAATCTTGATGAGTAAAATTTGATTTTGCGTAATGTATTTTTCAAAAATATAGCCGTATTAAAAAAAAAAAAAAGTAATACGTTTAGTGAACATAAAATATGATTATTTTTAATTTTTACCCATAATATTCTATTGAATCGTTGACCTTTCGTCAATTATTATTTTCCATAATTAATAGTCTATTTATTGATAATTGTTCATCGATAAAGCTCACGGTTATTATAAGATTAAGTTTGTCGTATAGTTACCACAACGATAATGTCAACAAAAAACTTGAATAAAAACCAATGTATAGTAAAAAGTGAATTAGTATATATTTCTATTTTCTTCGACGGATATAAAATAAAGTTTTTTCTCGATTCGAAGACATATTTTCTGAAAACATATGTGCATTTTGTTATTTGAAAATTTATCAGAGTTTAAAATAATAGTCAACTGTACTCTCCAGATGATACATAAGAGTGCACTATTTTTTTTTTTTTTTTTTTTTAATTGATTCTAACGTTCATGAACTTTTATTTCGACGAATGAACGGTCGAAATACAACGTGCAATGAAATAAACCAATGAGTTCAATTACTTCAATTGTTTATAATACATGTTACACAAACTCGCTTCAATTTAACGAACAAGAAAATAATTTTGTTTTGCATCTGCATACTTCGCATACAGTCTGTACATATTTTATAACGATAATAATCGCATAAATGCATGACAATATGTATACAATATAATTTCGTATGCGATTTTAGCGCATATAATATAACTTTGGGCCCTATTTGTGTAACAATGTGTTATTTTTTTTGTTCATCGAACACCGACGGCCGCGCACCGCACTTAGTCTAGATTGTAAATATAATAATACACGTCGTGCCATATTATTATTATATTTGTGTGCGTCGTGCGCGTGTGAACGCACCTAAACGAGTACACTCGCGCGCGCGCATTTCGATCCGATCGCGTACAGCGTGTGCAATGTGCATGCCTCCTACCTATTATACAACTATGTAGGAACACTGCGAGTTACTGCGCTCGTGTTTGTGCACCCAGCGCCCAAATACAACAACCTGCAGATAATATTAATATTGTAAATTATTGTCATGATAATATTAATGTGTCGCTCAGCTGTCCCACCTCTACTATGATAGGACTGTAGTTGGACGACATATGTCACAGGTGTATGTGTGTGTGTGCAGGACCCACACATTGAGATTTCAACGTCAAATCATGTTTTTATACCAGCGGTCGTCGGCAACACGCGACCCGCAGGCCCCATGTGGGGGGCCCCAGAGCAAATTTTAAGTGGCCCACGAATACAATTTAAAATTTATATAAAAATAGATTTTATATGTTTAAAAACCACGAGCTAAGATAGTGTGGACTGGAAAGAGCCGATTAGAAATTATATGTTTGTAAATACCCTGTTAAATTGATATAGGCACGTTATAACAGTCATGAACTCAAATAAAATAAATTTGATATGTACCTTTGACCCTTGACATCTTTGTTTCGAATAAGGTATATTTAAATCAGGGCTTGCATTTGAAATCGAAATTTCGTACAATTTTTGCGTTTATCGTTAAAAATAATATCTAATGCGGGGAATGGCCAGGTACGGAATATAATAAATTCTTAGATTGATCGCTGAGATTGATTGCTGAATTACGCGGAAATCTACGAAACCAATGTTATAACTTTTAAGTAAATGGATTTTAAATTATTTCGTTTTACGTTGTGTTTTGTTTAATGATATATTACATATTTTATTAATGGTGGTAATGTTTTATTTTGTGGTATATAATTATTTTTGTTTACCCTTTACCGTTTCAATTACGTTTACAAATTTCAATCGTTTATTGTCATATATAACGTTTGCATGCCCTGATTCAAATTGTGGCTCGTAAAAAATGTATATTTATTTTTTGGCCCTTGACATCAAAAAGTAAGGCCGACCCCTGTTTTCACTCCATTAACATATTTTAGTCTAATTGAAAATTATATATAAAATATATAAAATAATATAATAATTTTCAATATTAACGATTTTAAATTAATGCAAATTAATTTGTTTTAAAATTAAAATATTTTAAAAAAAACTCTGCTTCTAGACTATGCAATATACTTTTAAATTTTAATATAACAGGACGACAATTTACTTTTATATTAAAAAAATAACCAAATTAAATGGATTATTGTTAACGTAAAATTTGCTATAAACTGTACTTTGCTGGTAGTAATACATTACGTGCGATTATAAGTCAAAACGTCCTAATTAATTTAATATTACAATAAAATTGCAGTACTACTTATATGATCTTGCAGTTCATATCCGTATATATTTTCGTTTATCAGACATTGGTGTTGTATAGATACTTTTCATAATTATGTGATTAACTACTGCACAGCCTGCAATATGAACTGTTGACATTTTAGAGCTGCATGTACATCCTGATTATTCTGCGCAAGTGAAAAAAATTGTCGGTCGCTATTCGTTAGTTATAATATATCCGCACGTTTCCTCATTGAATATTCAACAACTGCACATTTAATTATAATACACTAAACGAAGGTATTAGATTGTTTCAGTTTTTACCGGATTAGTCGTTTAAAGTAAAGTTTAGTAATATAAGAACAAATACTATTTACAAAAAATTTTTTTTTATTAAATCAACAACATGGTTTTTATAATTGAAATATTTGATTATTAAATTTTTAAACGCAAATCCCAACGAGGTAATAAAAGTATAAATCCGGGCCCTCAAACGTTATATATAACAAAAAACTATTGAAATTTGTAAACGTAATTAAAACGGAAAACAGAAAACGGTAAACAAAAATAATTAAATATCACAAAATAATACATAATGATTAATAAAATTTATAAAATATCATTAAACAAAAAATAATGCAAAACGAAATAATTTAAAATCCATTTACTTAAAAGTTATAATATTGGTTTCGTAGAAATAATATTTATTCCCCGTGATTTATCAATCGATCTTAGCGATCAATTCAAGTACCTATTTATTATACGCCGTATCCGGGCCATTTCCCGCATAAGATATTATTTTTAACAATAAACAATAAGTAATAAACGCAAAAGTTGTATAACGTTTTACCTCTAAATGACGATGAACGCAAAAATCGTATAACGTTTAGATTGTCAATAACGTAAAACGAAATTTTGATTTAAAGTGCTAGCCACGGTATAAATATAATGAAAAGTGATCAAAATATGTCTGTTACTGTGTACACAGTCAAGTTCACGCTATCATTAAACAACACTTTATATCACCATTCACCAATCATAACTGGATGTAATATGTACACACGATTTTATAGTATACAATATTATCATACCATTCATGTTCGTATAGTCGCTGCAGTCCATGCATTAAATGATTATACTAATATTACCAATAATGTTGATAACAATAATAAATTATTGTCAATAATTGTCAATCACTGAACTTAACCGTTGAAATCACAACGCTTTAAAAAAAATAAATCACAACTCATCACGAGTGTATTGAACTCGACTAAATAATCACGAACACCTAATATATTTGATGTTCTGCACAACTACATTAAAATAAAAACTGTGCATTTTAATTTATTTAGAACTGCGCGTTAGTTCAAGCCTTACAGACTTACTGTAAGTTATTTAACAAAAAATTATTATGGTTTTATCTCTCCAAAGTACAACATACATTGGATTTGCTACCAAAAATAGAGTAAGCACGAGTAAGTGATCGGATCACTTCTTACAGAAAAAAAAAATCACAGACATAAAAAAAACACCAGAATTGTAAAACAAACACGCGTAAGTCCTCAATCTTCAATCGTTAATTCCGTCGTTGAGTCTTAACAGTCCACGATAGCAGTAACTTAGAGTATTTTTTGGGGTGTTAATTTGTTTTATCTATTGTGTCTAAAAATAAACAGGGGTGGGGGAGGAAGTGACATCCGTCTATTCCATAAAAATAATTACCAATATAACAAATCTATACTTGTAAGCGTAATACATATATAGTAGACATTGAAATGTTGTGCAATTGTTAAATTAGTTAAAATATATCAAGTTTGTACTTATATACTATTTAAATATTAATGAGAAAACTTTAAATGTACCTATAAGTAGAAGTGAGAGATGACTACCTTGGGGAACACCTGATGTGATAGATGAGAGATTAGATTTATTACCATTGATGTCTTCCGAATAGGTACGATATAAACCAGGGAAAAAATTGTTCATCAAACCCAGATATGTGGAGGACTTGAAAAGGATATATGATCAATTCCATCAAAGGCTTTTGTGAAGTTCGTGAATATGACATTAACTTGACTTTTATTTACAAAAGCTCTAAGAAGAATAAAGTTATCGAGAACCAACAAATTCATAACATCCGACCGACCTGTCCTAAAGCCATATTGCTCATCAATGAGAACCAAGTCGACTGTGGGAAGGATATTGTTAAGAACGAGTCTCCCGAATAGTTTGGCAATATGACTTTGGACGGAGATGGGTCTATAGTTTCTGATATCATAATCCAGCAGTTATTTTGCGTTATATTTTGTTTAATGGTGCATTATATATTTTGTTAATCGTTGTTAAATTTTTTGGTACCATTTAATTATTTTTGTTTACCGTTTTCCGTTTTAAGTACGTTTACAAATTTCAATCGTTTTTTGAGAAATAAATCGTTATAATCATAACGTTGTTATAACGTTTGCAAGCCCTGTATAAAACTGAAAAACAATTACAATTTCACGCCACGTGCATTTTTAAACACGCAGTGTATTATACAAATCATTCATGAAATTATGAAAACAAAACCATAATAATATATTATTTAACGCAGATAATGGTGTATGTTTAATGCGTAGCCCCTATAACTGATATAGACATAATAAAACGGTCATATAATTATTGTTTTCGTTATCTGAGTTCCTGACAAATGATCGTAAATCATCCATATAATATCTTGTAGACTACAACTTATAAATATCGATCATGCTATAAGTTTCTTTTTCATAATATACTATATTATATTATATTGCCAGTTTGTTAAGTAAATATTGCATATAATACTAAATCTTGCAGTATACTTCTTACTGTATAATATTGTTTAATGGTTATTTTTTTTCAAGTTTCCTTTACCCATCCCTGGTATGATCATATTATTTGAAAATGTATCATCTAAGTGTTTTCGATACAGATTTTAGTATTCAGTATCTACTACGTTTTGGAAATTGTCGAATGCAATCAAAAATTGATGTATCTAGTACCTATCTATACAGTTCCATTTAGATACTTTTTCTTCACGTATCTCGCGCCTACAGCAGCAGTAGCCCATAATATCGAGGCACCCACTCAAAAATCTCGTCCGGCCGAACCCGAAGCCGAAATCATACGTCGTTTCACCACGACGACGTTAAATAATAATGACGTTCAATATTATATTATTATATTTCATTTACAAGGTAGGCATAAACCTACCTCCTATACGCGTTTACACTCCAACGGAACGACATCTCGGTCGATAAAACCGTATTATGTGCGAGCAACGTGCAACGCGTGAAAACGGGGTGCACGAACACCACCACGACGCGTAGCCATATATATATATATGTGTGTGTGTGTGTGTGTGTGTGTGTGCGTGTGTATATATATATATATATGCATTACAATATTATTGTTATTACCTGCTCTGTATACGGTGCAGCAGCCCCGCTCGTGCAAATATCATGTGCACGCATATAATATACCGTCGATACGAATAATATAATCTCGCGAGGGACTAAACAATATATGTGTGTGCGCACGGGGGACGAACGGTTATCGTCGCACCCTTATATTTACGGCCGGTATATACGCCATACATGTAGGCACGTCTGAACGGTTGGCGGGGAAGGGGGGGGGGTGTGCGATGAGGCACTTGTCGTGTTATCGGCGGCGGCTGTAGCAGCAGCAGGAAAAGTGTTTTTTTGCGTTTCGAGCAGCAGTGTGCGCGCGTCGTGGTATTATTATATAATATTATACGTGTAGGAGCATATTATTATTATTATTATATAATATATATAGCGTGTTCCGAGAAGGGGCTTTATGACGTTATGTATAATATAATAATATAAATTAAAGACCCGCGGCAGATACGATTTTTTAATAACATTATTACGTTAATTTTTTTTTAGATTTTCATTTCTTTTTCATTGTAATAATATTATTATAACGCGAAGCCGCATTTGCGCTGCACGGTTCACTATATTTCGACGATCATTCAAAATGAAAATAATCATCAAAAGTTATCGCCCGCGTGAACGTTTTCGTGTAGAGTTTGCCTTTTGGTTATTGTGGATCCAAAATTATCACCAAAAGTGAACCACGTAGACACGGTTTAACATTAAAAATATATCTACGTGTACTGTGATTGTATAGAAATAATTTTGAAAAACAACTTTGATTAGAATAAATAAATACCATTCTTATGACGTATAAGCCAGTGTGCGTGGTACAGATAAGTTACAATATTAAAAAGTACATAAGTATAAATTGAATAATCCGTAGATTATAAACTACAATATAATAATGATATAAAATATTAAGGGCGACTAAACGGTCAATCTCGGACGATTTCAAAGTCGACTCCCTTTGTTATAACTTTTATTAATATAATATATTTAGTAGGTAGATATACTGTTGC
The DNA here is from genome assembly GCA_014851325.1 of Pentalonia nigronervosa. Taxonomy (NCBI): domain Eukaryota; kingdom Metazoa; phylum Arthropoda; class Insecta; order Hemiptera; family Aphididae; genus Pentalonia; species Pentalonia nigronervosa. The sequence goes on along the minus strand of JACXSJ010001887.1, from coordinate 18,884 downwards.
AAACATATTTTGGATTAACCTGTCTGGGTCAAATGACGTTTTCTCACACGAAAGTTATAAGTTTAGCGCAAAAAGTTTCTCGTTTAGAGCAACGTCTTCGTTTAGCAGTAAGCGACTATTTCCCAGATTATAATTATAACTGGCCAAATACTGCAAAGACACGCTTCTATGCCAACTACAGTATAATGTAGTTTTATTTTGAAATTATTTAGAAATTTAATGGGAAACACTCATTTTTAGATATTTTACAATTATATTGTATTATATTTTATATAAATATGTTTATTATATTAATATTAGTAATAAAGACTTAAAAATAAAAATAATATTTTTTTACGTTAGCCAATCTTCAAAGAAAAAATATATTCTCAGTAGATCTTAATCAAAAAAAGTGTTTTCACCCTTGTAGTATATTATACGATTTTATAAATATGTATCGATCTACTCGTATATAATATAAAAAGTGACTTTAATAGTCAATGCCGGATCTAAGTCTCGGAAGGCCGGGATGGAACTATTAATATTGGAGGCACCTTAAAAAAAAACTATTTTTAAATCATTTGATACATTATAATTAAATTGTTTTTTGGTATTTGATAAAAGTGAAGATGGATTTAAAAAAAACATTTCAACTATATAAGTACTTCTTGGTTTATGCCAAGTAAGGATAAATCTGAGTTCATAATATTTTAAAATAAAGCCGTCGCAAGTAATTTTTTAAAATACATTTTTTCTTTATCATTATTTAATATTCTAAATGATTTATCACTTTACAAAGTTAGAAAATCTAAGACAAGGACCTGAGGTCCTTAAAACAAACTCATCCTTGAGGAACGTGTGCATTGCACCCTCGCTAAATGCGGCACTGGCCAAAACACTGCAATACTTATTGATTTTACTTTGAGAATATTATTGTCTTTTCATGATTCCCAGCAGCTCTGCAGGGTGTATGCCACCGAGTCTTGCACTTATTATCGTAACGAAAGCTATCATACTGTTGTGTATAATTTCATTCGCGTCATTCCGGTCATTTCCATTTTAGACGTGACCATCGCACTATAATTAATTTATTGAGTACGATTCTCCTCGGCGTGGTGAGCGAGTGATCCCGCCGAGGTTCTCTCTCTCTCTCTCTCTCTCTCTCTCTATAAATATATACTGTAGATATTGACAAAAAATATGGTTTTTTTTTTTTATCCTGTGACCTATACCCGCGGTGGTTATTGTACAGCAAGCCGACTGATGTTTTCGATTTGAATTGTCCTGCAAGCGAGCGGCGAATGACCCCCGCCGGTTTTCTACACGCGTGTATATAATATAGAGTTTTTTTTTCCAGCCTCTTCAATATTATATATATATATATATAATAATGACTCGGCGGGGTATCGCTGTACGCTCGTTCGGACAGTTTACATCGAAAAAATCTTTCGATTTGCCACCATGCATAACCACCTACACACATGCAAACGGGTAGTTTACATGTGCAGGGTGAAAACAGATTTTTTTTTGTCAGCGCCTATTATATTGCGTATATTACGTATATACGTATAGGATATATGGACACCCGGCGGGAACACACGCTTTCTAAACTGTGGAAAAATTTGACCCGATAAAATGAAATTCCATTATTCTACACTATATGCGATATTGAATATTCACTTTTGAATTGGCTTCTTTGTCTTATACCAAAGACGCTGTGCGCGCGCGCGTGTGTGTGTGTGTGTGTGGGGGGGGGCTATACAATAAATAATGTACCACGGACTGATGTGCTATACAACGAGTAACACGTTCGAATGAAAACTGAATTATTGCAGGATAACCAAAATTTAAATTCGGGACTTCGTTTCGACACTACCGTTATCGAAGTGAGTGGTCGGTGACTGGGTGACTTTTACATTTACAGTGGTGCATTATTTCATTATGAGACGAAGTAATACTATTTTACTGACGTGAATGTCGTTGATGCAACTAGGGTTGCCAACTTTTTTTCATTTGCAAAATACCAGCTCGTGGGAACCAAAAACAACTCATTTTCCATGGATTTGCATTTGATATTTAATTTATATTAGAGGAATTATAGATAGGTAAAAGTAATTTTTAAATAATAAAATATATTTCAAATTTTGAAAGGTATATTTAGAGGTATATTTTACAACGTTTAGTAACCATTTTTTTTTTCATTTTTAATTTCTTCAAAACTAGGGCTTGTAAACGTTATAGTAACATCATGATTATAACGTTACCTATACATTATGACAAAAAACAATTGAAATTTGTATACGCAATAAAAATGATTAACGAAAAACAATAAACAAAAATTTAATTAAATACCACAAAATAAAACATAACGACTAACAAAATGTATAATATATCATTAAACAAAACATAACTCAAAACGAAATAATTTAAAATCAATTTATTTAAAAGTTATAATATTGCAGGTTTTGTAGAAATATTTATTCCACGTGATTTAGTAATCGATCTTAACGATAAATCCAAGAATTTAATATATTCCGTGTCCGAGAAATTCCCCGCATTTGATATTATTTTTAACGATAAACAATAAATGCAAAAGTTATACAACGTTTTAATTCTAAATAACGATGAACTCAAAAATAGTGTAACGATTAAAGTTTGAATATCGATAAACGCAAAAATTTTATAAAGTTTTGATTGTAAATACAACAACTTAAAACGAAATGTTGATTTCAAATGCAAGCCCTGTTCAAAAGTCTTTACACTGAAAACTACATAAAATACATGGTGCTTTATCGGGGAGATTATGTTTAGCGAGACAATCAGAAAATATTTGATCTTTTAACTACAATTAAAATACAATTACGGAATCTTTTTTTCGTTTAGTTTTTTAAAAAAAAAGCATATATTTGTAAATACTCGCGTGTTATGTGCAATGTAAAACGAGGCTGAACACTAACGTCTATCGTGTACGACAACGGCATACAGATGCGTACCACATACAATAATTTCAAAGTTGACGATCAACATACACGTCTATACCTAAATTAAACAAGTCATCAAAATAATTTACGGTTTATTGACAAATAATGAATTTCAGAAAAACGATAAAATATGTTGATATCGATATTTCTCGTGGTTAAAACTCTCGATCCGATTGGAATTGGAGAAATATCGGCTTATTCTAGGCCATCATTGATAATAGCTGGTTTATACCGGCAACCGGCTTTTTAAGTTTACATCGAAGTGGGCAACCCCATATCTAACAAAATTGATGAAAACATTTTTTATCGCTGTATTTTATATTGGTGGTGCGGTCATATCGTAAAAAACGATGACATCCCTTACCATAAAAAATTAGTGTGGTTGCCACTGCCCCTTATTGTCGTTCCGACCACTGCAGTGACGCCGGTATTTGAGGGGGCCGGGAGGGCATGAATGGATCAGCAAGGCTCTGGTTTTTATATTAAATACACGTATTTATAATACTATAGTACGTCTGTATAATAATAAAATAATTTAAGACAGTAACGCAAACAGATTTTTCTTTCATCTTCGTTTTGATGTGCCGCGATCGTTGCGAAATGTTCTCTGTAGATTAATGTAGTTGTGTTATTATAATGAGTAAAATTATATTGTATTCATAATGCAAACCACAACAAGAATCGTTGTTAGTTGATTATATGTTTTATAGATTAAATGCACATGTCATATATTCGACGCGTTATTTTATATGGCCCCAGTGGTGGAGCCGCCACTGATTCGATAGAGTTGTATCACGCGAGCATAATATCATGATACTCACTCGTGCCGATATATTATTTAACAATAATTGTTTTAATCGTCCCTCGCGGGTCGAGCGTCAGACAATGATATAATATTACAATATCTGACACGACGGTGGCGCTTGTGCGCAAACACAAACGTCGGGAAGCTGCCACGGGCGATGTAAAAAAAAAAAAAAAAGAACAAGACGGTTATCGCGTTTTCCGCGATTTTCCGATGTTTCGACGCGTACGGCTCGCTTCATTTCCCCGCAACCCTCTCCCCCCTCCCCCCCTCCCCCCCCCCGTGACGCGGTCGAGAAAAAGACTGCTGCACGCGGTGTTGTCATACCGTCGTCGTCGTCGTCGTCGGTAGCGCGCTTAATACGGAAACGGCGGCCCGGAGGTGGAACGTGGCGGACGGGCGGCGGCGTGGCGGAGAGGAGGTGCTCGCCACCGTATGCTGCACGCTTTCTTTTTTTTTTTTCCCGCGGGTGTTTACACCGGACCGACCGACCGCCCCGGAAACGAATCGTTTCGCTCGTCCCGGTCTATATTACACATATTACGTACACGCGCCCAGCGGCATTTGTGCGACGTATCTATATGGCATATTTTACGACTAGTATTGGGTATATTGTATACTATTGTATACGGTATACTATACGTGTGCACGGGCTGATCTGTGTTTTAGCGCGAAGACACTGATTATTTCACGAAAAACTAACGTTTTCCAAAATGATATATTCATTCACGCGCGATGTTACAAAACAACATTTTCGGAAAAGAATTACATTTTTATTGTTTTAAAGGTTGTTCGAACGACAACACACGTTTTTCATTTCATGTTTCTAAGCACAACATCGTTCTGAATATTTCGATCTATAGAGGTGAAATTTCGCGGGCAAGTATAGTTTATTAGTTATGTGAGTATATAAAGCTTAGACGAGCGGAGTAGACGAGCAGTAGACAAAGATTTTGCGAGGTTCGCCAATGTACCACTCCATTCCAGTCATCAGATCTTTAAATACTCATGATCTAAAAGTGTTATGACACTTATAACTCATAAATTACTCGTCCAAAATGACATTTTTATATATCGCATAGCACTCCAAAAAATATTTTGTTTTGGAATAAGGAACTAAAAATTCATGTTGTTATTAAAAAAGTAAAAAAAAAATCAAAAATAATGTTGCTTTTTAACGACTATTAAAACCATATAGAAAATAGTATCAAAATTATATTTTAGATCGATTTAATATTAGTTTAATAATAGCTTTTAAATTAATAAATTGTCCATAATTGTATCCATATTGTATATTATATTTTATACTGCTTGCTGATTTGTTTTTTCTATATTTACATTACGACGATTGTTATCAATTTTTTTTTTTAACTAATTTGATGAATATAAAATATAAAAGATGTATTTTACTTCTACACAATTTATAGTTTTGTATACGATTTTAAGATTCATATATAATAGATAGGTAAAACTGTGTAAGGTTTATGAAAGCAATTGCTTTATTTAATAATCAAAAGCATAATTTATTTTTAAATATTAGAGCTAGGATTTTTTATGCATTTACATATTTTTATTGGTCGGTCATACAATATGTTAAGTAAGCACAGTATATGTTTCATGAAAGTGCGATTAAAAATAAGAATTATTTTTGAGCATATATTTCGACTTTAGAGCGTATTTTACAATTTTATGGTATTTGTCTTTTTATGACATAATATAAACCGTTTTGTAACTTGAGAAAAAAAACATATAATTCCGAGAAAATAGAATAAAGATTTTAATAAAGACTGTCAATTTAGTAGAAATAAAGAAGATGAATTTCAAAGCCTATATCCAATTATTATTTTATAACATTTTTTTCATCAGTTTTATGAATTTTACTATATATTATGTAAATTACGTTGAGAGATATTTTTGAAATTGAAAAATCAATATTTTCCTTCCGTTTTTCAAACTTATAGGACTGGCAGTATAATATTGTATTAATATTATAGTATAGTAAAAATATTGGTTTTGCTGTTTATGTTGTATACGATTAAAATTTTTATGATTGAAAAAATTGCTGAGTAACTGATAATAATAATGTATAATAATTCCTGCACAACGTCTAAACTAATATTTTTTTTTGCATTTTTTTCATTTATAATTTATGTATTTTTTTCATCGTTCGTCTACTTTTTGCTGTCTGACTCGATTTGCACACAGTATTATAATATTAGGACTATGCGCGCTTTTTTTTCGGAGACCCATTTTCACTACTTTGCTTAGTAGGTAGGCATCGAACCTACCTTTGCCTATAAGTAATTCCCGTCGTTGTGCTCAAACGGGAAGAATCGTTTTTTCCTTATTATATTCCATATAATATATATAATATATATTAATCCCGAAATCGTGTTTTCTCGGCGGATAAATCACCCCACACTTACCTACCACCTTTGCAGAGATCGTTCGCGTTCTTATTTCATTTAATAAATAATTAAACGAACGACCGCGTGCGCCCACCGACGACGATCGTGTAGTCAGACATTGATTTTAAGGCTGTCGCAAGCGTACCATTTTTAAGGGATCGGATTTAGGTAATATCCTATATCTATCGGGAATGCTGTGTAACTTAGTTTGCGTGAGTTTCCCGGACGTTTAAGGTAATTACAGATAAACTAAGATTCTCGGAAATCCGTAGCGTACATATGCGCAGTCACTATATTTTGCGATCAAAAAAGTTTCAACTCCTCTGGTAATGAAAGTCTCAAAAAGCGAAAGAAAAATTCACCCAGTACTGAAAGCCCGATTTTAATTTGGAAAACATATTTGAAGTCCTTATTCCCTTTTCTAGATTTTGTAGGAAATAGATTTTCGATTTGTTGTATTGTTTATTATGTAAAGTACCAAGTAAATTTTCTTTTTTATCAAAATGCGCTCTAGTGCTATAAAAAAATGAAAAAAAAAAAAATGATTTCCCTACAAAACGCAGACGCAAGAGGTGATCAAATTCAAATATTTTTAAAAAATTAAAGTTGGACTTCCGGCAGTGTCGTTTTTTGTCTTTCGCTTTCCGGTTTAATAATAATGCGCCAAAAAAAAAAAAAAAAAAAACCCGAATCGCTTTCAGCGGCCTTAAATTATATTATATTATATTATATACGACGTGAGCGTGCTTACACCTAACCCACACATATACACATGGATGTCGCGTATAATAACGTTTTATTATTTAATCGATGACGCGCGATATCGCGCCGACGGCAATAACCGCGACGGCGGAGACAATGGTCGCGGGAACGCTGCCGAGCGGGGAGATTCGCCGCCGCCGCCGCCGCCGACCGCCGACCGCGCAGCTGTAAACGCCATCGACTCTCAGGTCGCGATGAAACGCTCGACGCGTTTCCAACGTTTTCGTCCCGAATCCCGAACGCCGACGACAATGCGATACACCTAACTTGACTGCTCTACCCGTATAATAATATACGGGGCGATTCGTTTATCACACAGTCTGGTGTTATTTCTATGAAACACTAATGCTTTTATTTCTTATAGGTCTAACCTACCTAATACGGTATTACTGTTGGTAATAATAATAAAAAAAAATTATATTTTTTACAAAATTGTTCGTCTTTATCTTTTACAGAATTACGTTACACGCGTTTATAATTTCATACGCCGCGAAAAGTCGAATTTTGAACAAGTGCGTAGAGTGTATCATAGTCGTAATATAGTATTTAAAGTTTAAACGAGCGGAGTAGACGACCGACATTTTGCGGAGTACACTCCTGCGTACCAGCTCGTCTAAAATTCAAGCACTTAAAAACTAATAAACTACTCGTCCGGAATTCGATTTGTAAGCACCTACTCCAAAAAAATAAAATTTTGAAAATGTTGTTTTTGAAGACTCGAAAATTGTGTAAAATAAATATTTTCAAAAAAGTTATTAGTTTTTGTAATAACGAGTGTCTTACTTTAAACGGATCACTCGGTATACAGTTGTACCGTGGCAATAATATTACAACGAGCATTGTACACATTATATTATAATATTATGCGCGTTATACAATCGATAAACGCGCCCCTACCGAACTCAAAATAATATTCCTATTGTTATTTATAATAATATTATGTAGGGTAGGCGTATAGGGTGAATCGTTATTATTATAATATCAATCGTCAATAGCAGGGACGTCATTTGCGGGATGCAGGTGTGTTTGCATTTGCATCCCTTATATGCTCTTATTATATTTTACAGATTTGTTGTCAAAATTAACACAAATATTAATAACATTTCGATGATTTTGGATATTTTTAATTGATAAAAATCATTATATTTTTAATTTAAATTTTGCCAAGCTGTTTATTTATTGAAGATTTTAGGTAGGCACCTAAATAATAACGTACCTTAAATTATCTTCTGATACTTAACCATTTGTAATTGAATACATATCAATAATAGATTGACATTATGTATCTACTCGTTTTCATTTGTTTAAAAGATAAAACGATAAATTATTTAAGTTTCGTAATATTAAATAATCATTTTTAAATCTGAAAGTACCTGTTTTGAGAATGGCTCTGACAATGATGTTTATAAATTTTTTTGTATTCCATGAAAAATTCACAAGTGACGTCCCTTGCCTATAAAGTCTAGATTTGTGAGCAAAAAATAAGTCGTAATACGATGTTAATATTATATTAAACATAAAGCATTAAAATAGCTATAAAATTATTATTCTCTTTGTACATTATATTCTCTTCAAAATGGAATATAATATTTAAAAAACGAACGTCAAAATATTATGCAAATTAAATTTTTTTTTAACATAAAATTTTCAATACCAGAAAAATTTAGTCCGGCAAGATGATAGTACTTAATCATTACCGAATGAGTATATCAAAATAATTTAACACACAATTAATTAAATGATCAACAAAATACATTTTTCAAATAAAATTACAATTTAAAAAATACATATAATTAGTATGCGGTGATTAAAAAAAAAAAAATTGAAGATACCTCAAAATTAAAAACATTAGTAATATTAATAAGATAAAATAGGATAAGTTTATTTTTCTCATAATTTAAAAAATATTCCAAGATATGCTAAAGAAACTATAAATATTCCCTAACCTCTAAAATATTTTGAAATATATGCAATGAAACACTTTTTCTTTAAAATTCTGTATTTATAAGGCATCGTCTTAATTTTATACCCCCCTTAAACTATATACTAGTCATAGTTTCTTAACTGTTGCCAAAATTTTATTAACATTTTAAAATTATAACCAAGCCATAATAAACTCGATTTAGTAAAAGTTATAAATGATATACCAGCAGTATGTAGACGATAGGATTTAAGATGCAGGAACAACTATAATAGGAATGCAATTTTTAGGCTATACCTAGATACCTAAATAAAAAATTATACATTTTTGTGAGTTATTATTACTTATTGGCTAACACGATTGAATAATTAGGACTTCGAGTTCCTGTATGGTCCTAATTAGTAAAAAAAATAACAATTTTTTGAAAAAATTATCTTTTAATTACTATTTATTCTTTATAATACATTAGAATATGTTACTGGCAAACAACTATTATCAATTTTCTTATGGTAGTTGGATAATTGTAGTTGGACCACAACAAGAATGTATTAGAAAAGTATAAAAAATAAATTCAAAATACTTGACATGCAAGCATAAACACATATAGATGCTTAAATTTAATTTTTGATAGGTCAAAGAATGCATTTTACAACAAATAGGTGCAATTGTATTTACACACCTTGCACTTTCTCAAGTGAAACATTTGCTGCATAGTGCATACACCAAATGAAGAGACGCAAAAACTAATTTGGTTTTAATTATTACTTTAACACTATAAACTGGAATATTATTATACATTAAAAATGTATTGAGTATGGTCATGAGAATATGCAATTCAATGTTTATAGTTGATAATAATATACGAAATGACGTTAAGTGTTAAGTCCTTGCGAATAATATTTTTTGAATTACAACAAAATAACAAAAATTATTATTTTATGAGTCAGTGAGTTATGCAAGATTATCATAATTTAAATTTCAAACATTTGTATACAATTAATATGGTTTCACACTAAACTGTGTTTTTAGTTATATTAATAACAAATTAAAACTTTTAAGAAATTATCATACTTATTAAATACTTAAAAATTAGTAATTAAATAGTTTTTGTTGTATTTTTACCTACATTTAAAATATTTTTAGATAAAAAAATATTAAATACAAAATTCTTTTAAACTAGATTTTTAGTTTGGTTTTTCGACTATTTTTTTCTTCTCAGAAATAGCTTATTTGTCGACGAGACGACGATGTACAATTATTAAATTTTGCTATCGATGGTAATGGTAAATATTAGACAAGCAATTCAAACATCTATTACTGAGAAAATGATTTTTGTATAAAAATATACATACAAATATTTGAAAATATTTGAAATACCTATTTGAAAAAAAATTCTGAAAAGTATTTTAACAAGTATGGAAACAGTATTGAATTTCAAGCTTTTTGACCGGCAAAAATATTTTATTGACATTTATAAAAAACGATCTAAAAAAATATAGACGATTTCAAATGTCTAAAAATCTTTAAATAGTGTTAAATAAAGCTAAAATATTTTAAATAAAAAGTGTTAGTAAAAATTGCAATTAACTACGATTATTCAAATCACAACAAAATAAAAAAAAGTTCGGTAAGTGGGTACCACTCTGCTATACAGTCAAGTGAATCACTTTCATAGATGTGTTAAATTTGAATTCAATGATATAAATCATTGTATACGAAAAATGATTTTGAGCGAAGACAGTCTGTCAACCTACATAACTAAGGGCATTTTTAGATATTATTGCTATTAAAATAATTCATTTTCCTATTAATAATACAGTAGGTTGAATTAATTTTTGTAAAAAACATTTCATTATAAAATTTAATTGAGCGTATAAAATATAATAACATACTTTAAAAGTTTCCAGTACCCACCAAAAATGTTTTTTAAATTACAACGAAATAACTAATATTGGCATTCTTCATTTAATGTCTAATTTCGACCAAATTTGAACTTAAAATGTCTATAAAAATTATTTTTCTAATAAATTTTTTTGATTTTTTGGTTATACTATAAACTATTTACTGAAAATTCTGTTTTAAATTTTTAATCCTTAATTATAAAAACTGAAAAATGTATAGATTTTTAACTACAAAACAATTTGCAAATGTTTGATGATGAATTTTGGTAAAAAATTTAAGTTTAAATGCATTTAAAAAAAAATATATGCTTATATATTTTTATTATTTTTAATCTGCTATTCTAATAACTTATGAAGAATCTTGTATAAATTTTTAAGTTTTTTGATCGACTGAAAATTTTTCTTAATAATAATATAAAAAAGTAAAAAATAAAAATCGAACATTTATTATGCTTATAAGTTGCTTAATAAAAGTCAAAATATTTTGAAAATTTTATCGCATAAAAAATGCTTATATTTACATGAATATTTCATCATGTATTTACGGTCATTATTATTTTTATTACATCAAAAATAAAAATAAATTTTGCAAAAAATTTCTATTTTTTCTTAATTTTTTTTTTTTTTTGGTTTTCTTGTTGCGTTTAAAAACTATTGGGAATTTTTTATTTTTGACCCCTCAAAATATTAACTAGATTCACACTTTCTTATCAGAAAAGATGCCGATGAAGGAAATCGGAGCAATTTTACTGCACTTAAACGTTATGACAGACACAAAAAAACACACAGCATAGTAAAATCAATACATTCATCGCTCCGCTTAGAATCTGAAATTGATTTTGGTGTTGTATATGTATTACCGTTTTCACTAATATTATTCAAAGTAGGTACATGGAATGTTTACTCTTGAACTCCCGCAAAACTAACTAGATTCAATTTTCTACCTACAGAGACCATCTTAGAAGTTGAAGTTTAAAATATTTTACTTTAAGTGTCTTCGGATACACGCCATTGGCAAGACTTGAAATTTATTCATCACACCGCCTTTTAGTTTTTCCAACAAGTACCTACTTAAAAAATAGAGTTTTAAAAACAATGTGCGTATTATTATCTATGCAATCAGTTCTATTAGAAACGTTGTCATTTTAAACCTTCGTGATTATAATATATTGTACGTATACGATACAAGTAGATTATTTTTTTTTAAATATTTATCACATAAAAATCTATTTAACGCGTCACCTTGTACAAAGCAGGTGGTTTTCGTTACACTTTATGCACATTATCTTGTCCAGATTTATTGTTTGTTTGTGAAAAGAAAACAAGTTAGGAAAGCTCGTTCTGCAAGCGTGCTGAATTCCCGACTTCTAAACGTATTTTAATACAAAGCAATAAACTTTAATTTCACGATTTAAAATGAATATATTATCATTTTATCAATCGTATCTTATCAACAATCATAACTTTTATAGGTACCTACTGGTAACAATAACGAACGGACACAGGCATAACGTGATGAATTACTATTGTAGTGTGGGGTACACAACATAAATATTATAAAAATGTAACTAAAAAAAAAAAAAAAAAAATGCTCTAGGGGGCTGTTGCTTCCTTAGCCCCTTAGCCCTCTCCATTCTACGTTTATGACGACGAGGATACAATTTATTATTAGGTGTTCAAAACTTGTGCTTAAACCTATAAACAGAAATTGTTTTTACTTTTATCTTCATCTTCGACTTGCTTATAATTATACTTACTCTTACATTACGTTTTCCCTAATAGATGATATATTAATTTTTTTAAACAACATTATTGCGCAGTATAAATTCGTTTTTTTTTTAGGGCACGGAAGCGTACATTTTTCATTTGCAGGATTTCTCGTAGACCGGGCAATTCTAAGAAAACTCTCTTTTCCACTCATTTCAAATTGGCACGCAGGAATTGTTTCAATATTTCAATATGTTGCAATATTTACACACGTACCATATATATTATATAGGTATACTGCAAGTTCTTTTATCATCGTACGTGGTTGATATTTGTATGTGACATATCTTGTATTATTGATCATATTGCGTTTGCATTCATTTCGTATGTATATATTATATTTTGTGGGAGATATAATATTTTGAACAAAAAATTCGGTTTTGTTTGACGGAGTTAATATTTCGTTGTTTACCCGTCCCTCGAATTTCGATGAACTCTAATCAATTTTATATCGCCGTGGTTTTTTGGTTTCTTTTCGGTAACTATATTAATATTATAGACTAAACGATAAGGTAAAACCAAAAAAAAAAAAAAAAAAATACTAAATTACCAAACCAACATAGTCATCGATATATATCACATATATCTGCGTATAACTTCTTTCTACCCATAAGAACATAATTTGGAAAGCTTGGCAAGCCAAATGGTCTTCTCCTCCCCTCCCCCCACCCTTATCACCGTGAAGTTTGCACATGGCACCGTAATATTCTATGTATAAGTCCAATACCGTTACCATACGACCACTGTTTTTTTTGCACTTCTCCTTCATCGACGCACTACATAGTTGTTTTCTCACGTTTGCGGCTCGGCCATAATCCGCTCCTTTCTCATTCTTATTTACTTTCTCGTTGTAACTCATCCCTCTCGTGTACGCTCCAGAAGAGCACCATTACGATGAAACTTCTAGCACATCCTACTCCTTATTCACTGTCTTCCCCTCTGCAGACACTCAAATCTTACTTTTGTCCTTCCCCCTCCTATCAACAACCTAGCGGATTTATCATCGACTGACCATATTATTGCATTATCTTATTAAATTCTCCACTTCCTTCCTGCCATATCATTATTTCATCTTTAATTTAATTTATTACAAATACTGGCTATCTAGTTTTAATGAATAAACCTTTTCTAAAATGTATTCGTCTACAAATCAATATTAAGTTACCTACCTATACCAATTATTAACAAGTCTACTGCATTATTATATATTTTGTTATATCATATCTTTTATCATTATTCGTGTATTACAATGTTTTTTTTTTTAAAAAAATAAAAGCACTTAAGTATATATAAGGTACCCTCAAAGCTCAATTACAAATTAATGTTAAGCTAAGTCTTACTATTTTAAGCTATAGGATTTACTATTAATACGCAAAATGAAAGCTGAAAATCCTTTGCTCTCGGAAGTTCCGGAAGTTCCGGAAGAGCTTCCGAGCTTTTACTTAGAAATTCAATAAATATCAGTAATCTGTTTTAATAATTTATTATCAAAATTTTCAAACAAAAGAAGTATATATTAACAAACAACCCATGTTTAATTTAATGGGTATAACTTGGTTTTTAACTTTTAATTATTAGATGCAAATTATATTAGTTTACTGTTATATGGATCAATTAGCTCTTACTGTTATGATTTGTAAATCTTCTGTTGTACACGAACAATAGGTCTTTAGTATAAGTCTGAATTCAATTCTGAGAATGAAATTTGCGATAGCTTTAAAATATTTGCACAAAAACAAATACAAACAACATTATAATATTAAACTTTAATCCAAGCTCAGTCGAGTTGATAAAATATCGAACAATTAGATTTAATACGTATTTCAAACTATATACTATAATGCAGGTACATATTATTGTCATGTAATTATTTCAACTCGAATTGATACGTCTTATAACCTTCGAAATCGCACTAAAGGACAGATAAAACGATTACGTTTAATATAATCACTTTGTATAATAGATACCTCCTAACAACAGTACATTATATACGTACAATATATATTGTCACCATTATACGCAATATATTATGAGTGCGCATTTCGATATTATTACAGAACGCTTAGGGAGCAGTTATATAAGCGTGTGCAAAACTTTTCAACGGTATGTGCACATTTTTCAACAACACGTACGGTCTCTATATATACAACAACAACAATAATAATACATTTTACATATTATTATGTATAAAATGTGATTCATTTCGGTATGTCTACAATCATTAAATTATCATTTCGAAATGTTTTTGAAACTTTTTTGAAGATATTATTTTCACAAGATTGCACTGCAGAAGAACGTTTTTTTACAATTTTTTAGCGTCCATAATTTTTTTCAAGTTTTTGTTTTTTTGAACGACTGCTGCACACACGCTTTTATTTCATATCCCGAAGCAGAATAACTTTCCAAACAGGTAGGCACTTCTCCTTAAGATTCAAGTTATTTAATTAAAAGTTGGTATTTAAAGATAAGATAAGTGGATCAAGATTTTGCAGTGATTTCTGTGCCACTCACTATACCGTTCTTGTAAACTCTAAACATAATATGTTACAACTACTGCACTTCTTGCATTTGCTTGTTTTTTTGCGGTAGTCGTAAAACGTTATAGGTAAGATTTAAATTTATTTTGTGAAATGTTTAAATTAAATACAGTTTGATTTCGCATATTTTTGCATGTTTCGTTATATTTTACATAGAATTAAAATTACACGAACTTAAAGCATTTTTAACAATATTATGAATATCACATTGTTACATATTTTTGGTAAATTTAAATATCGTTTTCAGTATTTTTTTCATACATAATTTAATCGGCGTATTTTAAAGAATTTAATAGTTATTACATATAATCCGCGAAGTGAAATAAATCATTCATAATAATAATAATAATAATAATAATAAACCATTTTATTCAATCATTTATTTTAGTTTATTTAATTATCAAATAAATAAAAATATTTGAAAAGTAGCAGCATATTTCAAATATTTTCAGCGCAATAAATTTCGAATCCCACTAATTAACTACTCTTCTAAGATCTGATTTTCATATATCGAGAGAAATACTATGAAAACGATATTCTGTTTCCGAATATGAAATTAAAAATTAATGTGGACATTCAAAAAAGCAAAAAATGACGAGAATAAAAATTGTAATGTAGCTTCTTTTATTTTTAACAATGGCATTAAAGTCACCTAGTCATGTAAAACAAAAAAAAAAAAAAAATGGATTTTATTATTTCGTTTAGCATTTTTTTTTTTAAATAATATATCATTTTATATTTTGTTGATCGTTATATGTTTTGTTTTGTGGTATTTAATTATTTTTGTTTAGGTACTTATATACCATTTACTGTTTTAATTACGCTTTCGTATTTCAATCGTTTTTTTTTTTTTATCAAGTAATATAACGTTTGCAAGCCCCGCAAAAATCCTCGTTATAAACAGAGTTTGCATTTGAAATCAAAATGCCGTTTTACGTTTTTTTTTTTTTTTTAATATAATACAATTTTTGCGTTTATCGTTATTTAGAAGTAAGACGTTACATTGTAACGTTTGAGTTTATTGTTTATCGTTAACGAATTCTTGAATTGATCGCTAAGATTGATTCACGTGGAATAAAAATTCGACGAAACCAGTATTATAACATTTAAGTAAATGGGCTTTAAATTATTTCGTTTTTCGTTGTTCGTTTGATGAGACATATTTAAAATTTTGTTCATCGTTATGTTTTTTTCTTTTTTGTGGTATTTAATTATTTTTGTTTACTGTTTTCCGTTTTAATCACGTTCACAAATTACAATCGTTTTTCTTTTTGTCATCCATAACGTTGCTTTAACGTTTACAAACCCCGGTTTATGAACATTGTAAGATCGACGTCAATACGTCACAACAATCGAATTATGTAACACTGACTCATCAGTGCCGGATATTGTCAATGCTGCCGCTGCCGCTGCTCTTGCGATTTTCCACCGATTTTTCCGATCCGTTTGTTTGTTTTAACGTGTACGAAATAAAAAAAAAAAAAAAAAAAAAATGATTTCGTGGCGGTGCAATATTTTTATCGCTACACGATTACCGACGCTTAATACACCCAACTATTAAAACAATAATATCCGCAGTACGGCAGTATAATACGTGACCTGGACCTATTGTACGTATTAGTAAGTCCGCGCGCAAAATTTGATATTGCACTTCTGTTGGTTCGACAAACTAATACGCAAGAGGCAGCGCGATCAATGCGACGCGTTTTATATGACCTTTTATGAAAACTGTATTAAAAACATAAAAGGAAATCTGCTCATTATTTATACTGTGGCCGGTACTATAGCCGGCAATTACGCGAACTAAGGGAAATTAAAACGTGCCTTTACGTACTTGCTGCACGACACGCGTTGGATTTCAATAAGAATTTTCACCAGAGACATTTACAGCAATACTATATAATACACTTTAACAGTATAACAAATCTGCGCGGCGATTGCCGGCCCGTGTTCTAGGTTCCAGCGGTTTTTTGTAGTGTGGTGCATAATGATATTATTGTGTCTGTTTTTTTGACTGAAAAAACTTTTTATTCTAGCAGCAAAGCGCTCCGATCGTCAACTTCTGGTAGCGAATCTAATTTGTACTTCGAAGGTTGAAATTAGAAATTTCTCAGTGGGTTCTCTTCAAAATAACCACGACAAAATCGAAAATTGAATTTAATCAAATTCAAAAAAAAAAAAAATGACCGTTGTTCCTACACAGACTTGATGTTTTTGAAATATTTTGGGTCTTTTTGTTCTATTTATAGACATTTTTAATTTTCTAATTTTTAAGGTTTTGTTTTAGATTTATATATTATAACGATATTTTTTGTGACATTTAATACAATATAAGGTTCTCGGCGTTTTCCTAAAATTTTTCTGACAGCAATTAAAAACATAGAAAATACAGTTTTTTTTTTTGTAAGCGTTTGAAAAAATAAACATACCTATAATTATTAAAATTCACAAACTATAATTTTGTAGTTAAAAATGCATGTATTTTTAATTTGTATACCTTAAATTTGAACATTTAATACCTACAATTAAAAATTGGGCAGGCATAGTAAGCACATCCATTATACAGTGATCTAAAACTCATCAACGACGAGGTACACTTGACAATATTGACATCGACTATACAGCAGAGAGGTTATTTTGTCCACTTTTTTTTATTCATTTAACACACGCAGACATACGCGTAGTTCTATAATTTTCCTGCACTGTTAGATTACGCAAATATTCTGAATAAAACAAATAATATAGAAAACAATTGTAGCTCGTCGGCCGCATGTTTCGGATGTGGAAAATCTCCGTGGAAATTAAAATTGCAAATTGTTCACGCAGTACACCGAGTAATTCCAAAAATACATATTATTTACATCCGTGTTAATTTGCCAACCGAGAAAATAGTAAAACGAGAATCGTTTCATGACACGACGGGTATATATTCGCTTATCTATAGTGCAGTGTAGGTAGTCAGCTGTGATTTAACGACAGTATAATATATAAACGATCGCTAAAGCTGTTTACGATGTTCGCATATTATCATAACTTATTATTATTGTATCGATGTGAATATTATTATTGTTATTATCGTCGTTGTCGCCGTTGAAACACGACGCGTTAAAAAAAAAAAATCTAAGCTATATACTATTTTAATGGTTTGGTGACCTTGGTAGACGATATAAACTGTACTCGTTACATTGTGGTACATACCCAGATTATTATTTAAATTATTTTTGTTGTCAAGCACCGACCCAATAATAAATAGGGGGACTCCCTATCGTTCACCGGGGGTTTTGTCTTTTGCTCGAGTGTTGAATGCTGCAGGGACTAATTAATTATGTCTGCGTTCAAATAATTCTGGACAAACAAATTGTGTTTAAGTTTAGACTGCTTATCTAATATAAAATATTATATCTAAATTATATTTATATATTTGGGGCCTGCAATTTCAATTTTAAATATCCATCGTTTCGTGACTCTTGTCCGCAATGCACGTATGAGTTATCAGTGTAAATGGTTTCTATTTATTTTCACTAAATCCACTCAATTTATTCGCGAATGGTGTCAAAAAAATTAGAAAATTAGCCTGGTTATCTTCCTGTCGTCATCGCCACAGTATTTCTACATCACAAGTCCAAATCTCTAAAAATCGGTAATTATAATTACTTTACGGTATCTGCGTTAAGCGATAATAATTGTTGTCCGTGCTGTCCGGCATAGCCGGCGGCAGCCATATATAAAACCCGTCACGTGCGATAACGATAACACGCAAAATGACCCGTAGCTATAGCTATACAAATACTACTAAAAATGGAAGTAAAAACACAAATAAAAA